>CANXYI010402627.1:0-10746 GCA_948208565.1 Hura crepitans | reverse complement strand
ATGTTAGAAATGTTTTTTTTTTTTTTTGCTAAGCTTCCAAAGCCATAGCCTGTAGTAGCCAAGACAACCTATCAACTACTCCTAAATGAAGACAAAGTGGTAGATGTTCTAAGAGGAAAGATATAGGTAATGAAATATGCCATGAGAAAGGCATGTATGGAGCTTTAAGTACGACAAGACGCAAAATGTCTTACTTATTTAAATAAGAGATATTGTTCTAAAATTGAATATGTCTCAGGAAAGTATGGTCGTCTATCTAGACATGACAATCAATTGAGAACAAAATATTCTTCAAATAAAAAATTTAAAGGGTATAAAAAAAGAAAAATATCTAGGAGAGCAAAAGATGAGAGGAAGAGGTTAGATAAACTTTCTAGGTTTATCAGAGAAAGACCAACTTTAGGGAGAAGGATATAATAGAGGCCTTCAAGAGAAAATATGGAAAAGAATCCAAATGTTATAAAGGAAAACCTTTGAGCAAAATTTCATGCTATTAGATTTGTGTTGCAAAGAGTTACAAGGCTGATTCTTGTCTTCAAAAGAATAAGTAAAAAGAAAATCTAAGAGAAATTTTCTTAAAAAATGAGAGTCTAGTGTATGAGTCTATAAATGAAGAAGATCTATCTGATAGACTTTGAAACAGATTCAATATGTGAAGTAGTGTCCAAATATGAAACTAACATAGATGAATTTGACTCATGGACAGCTCAAATATTCATGATGAATGAAGCTAAAGCTGCCCTGGAAGAAGAGTTAGTCTCTTTAGACAATACTCTAGCATAGGAAGAATCCTTCTAGTACGAAGACCCCTCTAGGAGTTGCCTAGAATAAAAACTCCTGAAGGTAGACATCAACAATATCTATAGCAAGTCCAAGTTTAACTTTAAATCAATTGCAGATATCTTTAGTTCGAGTCAATGGCTCAAGTTTCTAGTATAAAACTAGAAATGTTGGATGTGTCCTTGATTAATCTGGCCAAAATAGGGGACATGACTAGTAAAGCCAAAGGTGAGTATAAATACATTCACATAAGATTTGTGTAAGTAGAACTAATCCCTTTGTTTAATTTACCAGCAAATATCCCTTTGCTGGCAGCATTCTTAGACAAGTGATGGAAAGAGTTTAAAGACTAGTTAATATCAAGTGTGTATACTAACCTAGCTAAAGGTCTAGTCTAGTTTCAACCTATCCTAATAATTTGATGGCCTTGAGTGATAGGTGTCTGGATAATTCATTAACCTTAAGGATCAAGTCATTAAAAATTAACAAAATGAATTCTCAAGCCAGGTATTTAATTTATCACACTAGGATAGTGTTTAGACTAATAAACACTACCAAGCCAAGAGTAAGAAATGCTTCTAAGATAATAGAATTGTCTGAAAAAGGGTGGGATAACTACAAATAGTTCTATAGGAAAGAAATAAATCCTCTAAAACTAAGTTAGCCCAAAAGTTGGGTTCTTATAGAACTAACAATGCATTCAAGACCAATATGTTCTTCCTAAATAACCTAGAGAGGAAATAATATATTCTTGCAATTAGAAGAGCCAATGAGGAACTTCAGAATTGTAGAACAGATATCTAGAAGATCAATTTCTAGCAGAGTGAGTGAGGAAATTCCTAGGATAGGACTAGAACTTTTAAGAGCAAGTTGTAGGAGAGAAGAATTAAAACTCTCAAGAACAACTTCTAAGAGAGAAGAAGGTCAATCATTTGTAAGCAATAGAAGGATAATAAGTTATAAGGATTTTAGTCTACCTATTTACATAGATGATGATGAAGGTTAAGAAAGTGTAAGAGTCATGAGGCAAATTGCTTTCATTCCTAAAGTTGTCAAAGAGATTCAAAAAATCTTTAAACAACATTATGTCCCTTTTAAGGAAATTTGAAAAATGATTTCCCCCATTCTGGTGGCATTAGAAAAGGTTTTAAGTCTTGAAAAGTTAGGTTTGATCTTATATATTAAGCTTACATTTAAATTTTCTAGCTATTATGACTATTCTTTAGATGCACTAATTTATATTGGGTGTCCAGTTAATAGTACAAGGCCTAATGCATTACCTAATGAATGGTGAAATCAATTACCCTAACTAATGGTGCTACGAATGGCAAGGGGTGAGGTAAATATGGTAACACATGACACAGAACAAGTGCCTATATATCATAAGAGGAAAAAGGTTTATCATTGATAAACTTTTGGCATTCCCAAAACTTGATGCTGATATCATATTAGAAAATGCATTTTTTAAAAGGGCAAAGAGAAAATTTTCCTTTGGTACAAGACGAATTTCATGTATCTTTTATAGGAACTTAAGTCCCAATCCTTCCTAACCCTAAATTTACATTAAAATTTGCATTTTATCTTGTTAAAATATCTAACTTGTGTGGTTCTATAGCATGTGAGCACGCTTTTAGAGTGTGAGCACATCATGGGGAAACATGAATAAAACATTTGTTTGAATTGTGGGAGTCAAATGATACCTGGTATGAAGAATTGTGTTTTAAAGCACAGAGTCCCATAGAGAGACTATTTACAAGAAACATCTATTTAATAGGAACTAAGTTAAATAAGTTCCTAATTAAATTAGCTAATAATTTTAGTGATGATCCAATAAAATTATGGGTTTTAAATGGTATAATAGCCAAATTAGAACTAAAAGATCCCAGTAAAATCATTAGATCTAGAAACATAACATACACATATGATATGATTTAGAAATTAGATAAACAAATTCCTGAGTTACTCAAAAAATGGTTGATTAGAGATAGTGCCAGTCCACATTTTAGTCTAGCCTTCTATGTTAATTAACCATGCAGAGTATGTGTGAGGAAAAACACAAATGGTTATAGACTATCCTCAAGTAAATCAGGGTATAAAAGATGATTGCTATAAGATTCCCATTGCAGAAAATGTAATAGATTGGGTAAGTCTTAAACAACCTTCCATCTTTTCTAAATTTGACTTAAAAAGTGGTTATTGGCAGGAAAAATGGAAGAAAGTTTGATACCTTGACAACATTCAATACCCCTTAAGGAATATATGAATGGTTAGTAATGCCATTTGAATTGAAGAATTCCCCAAGCGTATTTCAATGCAAACTTGATAATGCTTTTAAGGTATTAAAGAAATTTTGTGTGGTCTATATAGACAATGTGTTACTCTTCAGTAATAATAAAGAAGAACACATAAGTTACCTTGGGCAAGTGATTGATATCTTCTGCAAGGAAAGTATGATTCTATTTGAGAAAAATATAGAATAGTTTAAAGAAAGAGTAGAATTTTCAGGGATTGAGATTGCTAAAGGCAAAGTATGGCTATAAAGTCATATATCAGAAAAAAATTAATCAATTCCTTAACGAATTGCAAGATAGAAAGAAAGTACAAAGATTTTATGGACTTGCTAACTATACTAAACAATTCATGAAAGAACTTTCTAAGTACCTAGTAAGGATTGTAAAGAAAACATATGATAAAAATCCCTAGTATTAGGATGATGAAACACTCAAGCTTTAATCTAGGTAAAAAAGAAAGATGAAAAATTTGCCTTGTTTAAATTTGTCTTTTGATACATATGAGTTAGTCTTGGAGACAGATGCTTCAGATAGGAGTTGGGGAGTAGTTCTAAAAATTAAGCAAAGAAAACTAGAACTTATTTGAATGTTTTGGTCTGAAACTTTAAGGTGTAGAGGTAAATTATCCAGTTCATGAAAAAGAGGTATTAGCAGCAAAACATGGCATTAATGTTTTTTACATCTCTTTAGCACGTAGAAGGTTCACTCTCAGAACATATTCAACCTATGTAAAGAGGTTTCTGAATCTGAACTTCAAAGAGGCTAGACAAACGAGACTCTTGAGATTATAAGAATGGTTTAGTTATTACAGATTTAATATTGAATATATTCTTTCTAATAAAATTGTAATAGTTGATACTCTTTCATGTGAACTTTTTGATATTGTATATGGATCCTACTACCATAAATAAGCTATGCTAAACATGCAAAAAGTAAGGGCATTTGAGAAAGGAATGCCCTTTTAAAAGAAAAAAGGAAGAGAATGAGGTCAAAGGCCCTAGTTTTGTAATGACGGGAAAATAAGAGTATCAAAGGATATTTTATGTTGGTTATATAGACAACCTATATATTTTACTTCAGAATGTTCTAAAAAGTTAGCAATGAGTTTAAAAGAACTAGTATATGACACCTCTTACTCGATCTGGTTGTCGAGCTCGACTATGGAGTGCGCACACAAATGCATTATCTGAACTGAAAAACTCTTATCCATAATCCTTATTTTTGAAAACACTTTTTACCCATATTTATAACTTATGGAAATATAGGTTATCAACACTTTTTAAAAACATAGTTACAATTCACTTTTGAGAATCCTTGTGTCGAAAACTCAACAACATAATAGCTATACTGAGCACTACCCCAAAAATGAATAGTAACTTACATATTAAAATAACACTTCTATAATCACTTCTAATCATTTTCCCAACTTTTGTGATCCTTTGGTCACTCTAATGTCACACAGCAACACAACACGCCAATCTCAACCTCAGGAAGAGATATCAAGCAACACAACAATTTAAAATCAACTTTATAACATTTTATAGATTGAAACAAATTAAAAAAGATCACATCAAATATAGTTTAGGCATATTTCACTTACATATATCACATGAGTGCTTTTCTTATACATCACATAATTTTAGATATAAAAAACAAAATAATACCAAAAGAAGAAGTCTTCTCTTGATAATCTTAAAGTCTTGAGGCTTGGGATCCACCTATCTCTTTACCTATGCATCACAAAACAAATTATGTGCTAAGCAATAACTTAGTGATGTAATCAAATTAAGTTGTGCATTTATGCCTTTATATCAACATACAAAATGTAAAAGATCATAAACATTCATAATATCACATTATATGCCTTATTAGCCATAGCATGTATTATTATATTTACATAACATAAATCATGCTGAAGACTCATCACATATCATGCATTATGCATAAGGTTAAACCACATTGATATCAACATTCATTACATGATTAAGTTACATTAATCTATTTTATTATACCCATTTTAAAGTAAAACAATTATCGTATGGATAATAGGATCATGGTGTACAATGGCCCTCATTATAAACCTTACAACTATTGCACCAGCATGAGTGTGCAGTGGCCCTCTTAGACTTTACCAGTTGCTACATTAGCATAAATTTGAAGATAAAAATATAAGTTTGTGGGTTAGACATTTAGTGGACCATTAGACACATGCATCAAGGTACCAAGGCACCTAACAACTGCTATAAACTACCCAGTAGACCAGCTAACCTATCCATACTATGTTATTTCTCATATGGGTTATTAACAATTGAATTTTAGTTCCACCATATTATTTAAACTTATTATAGCTTTTAATTACTTTGGTTTAGCCAACAAATGACTAACCTATAAAAATTATGGTATAAAACTTATTTTGCCATTCAAGCATATTATGTCATCCAAATGCCACACTTGAGGCCATATATATGTACACACATACATCATACATTAATAGCATTCCATTTACTATTATGAGTGTCATTTATTCCATTATGTCATAAAATTTCCATATTCATTCCATTGTAGCATAAACTCATCTAAGATGCATTATGCCTAATTCTTATCATAAAATGCATCATGACATTACATGATAGTGTAATACCTCATTTAGGCATATAATACAACTCAAACATATTATTGCCTCATATATTTTCATTCTGACACTTTGCATGCTATTTATATTCATCTTGATCACATTGTATTATACCTCATAAGGATTACACACACTTTCAAGTGAATTCCTTTACATACATGTTATACTCAAGGATTGTCTCACTTTAGGCATCCTTTTTATCATAATCAAACCCATCATAATTTTATGTTCATGCATTACTCTTCTTAAGCATGAATTCAAGATTATATATCCTATAGCATGTCATTAAGCCATTTGGCCAAAGCATTATAAAGCATAATACTTATATTCACACACCACATGTATATTATCTCACATACTCAACCATAAAAGTCATCATTTATTCATTCATAGTTATAATGGCTCAAATAATCCAACATTCACCATCAATTATACACCAAGGATCATTCGGCCACCAAGCCTCATACCCTACCATTCATCATACATCCATCATACATGACTCATTTTATGTTCATTTGTGCACTCGAACACATACATAAGCATGCATCATCTATAACATGCCTATTTAAGTCACACATACCCAATGCTTTTATACCCATTCAGCCACTCATCCATTCACATGTCTTTTATTCACTTAAATCACATTATACATCCAAAGCATATCAAATATATCATATGTGTAACCCCCCAAAAATCTCGGTAATCATGAATAGTACTTTCTCGGAAAGAATAGCGTTCCTGAGACCCCATGATGCACTGAAGTCACTAAGGGGAAAAATTATTCATAAAATAATTTTGAACAAAGTTTGAAGCCAATCAGAGGTTGTTAGAGTGGTTAAAAATGCCAAGAAAAATTTTACGGTTGTGTCTTGGGAATAATGCCCAAGGCAAAGCTAAATCATAAAATAATTTAAAAGTTACTCAGAAAATTATGAAAATATTACGACTTGATACTAAAAAATTCCAACAAATCCAATGGTGCCAAAATCAAAATTTTTTGACTTCGGGAAATAATTTTTTTAGTAATCGGGCTACTTAAAAATGCTGTCATAAATTCAATTTATTGAGTTTTAAGCTCAAAATTTGAGGACAATTAGGAGATAATAAAAGTGAATTTCAGCATAAAATGGCAATTTTTAAAGCCTAGGAAGTGGGGGAAAATTGGAGGAAAAGGAAAAATTAAATAACTTTTAAATAAGGTATAAATATAGGCATAATTACAAAAATGCCACAAATCACTATTCCCATTTCTTTTTAAATGGTAGCCGATGCCTCCTATGGCGGTTCCCTCCATTTCTTGATTTTCTTCTTCCATTTTTTAGCCCATTAATTCCACTAAATATCACTAAAATTGCCTTAATGCCCTAAAAACACCTTAGAAGGTGAAATCTTAGAGAAAAAAAGGCTAAAAAAGGTGATTTTTTGACCCCGTGAATAGTGGCACAAATTTTCTTAGGTAAGAATTTTTGAGTTTTGTAATTTTTCCTAGGAACTAAAGGTGCCCAATAGACTGTATATGGCCTCAGATTAATTTTTAGAGCTTCGGTTGATTTGTTATAGTTTTTTGAATTTTTATCTCAGTTATGTTAGGAAATTCTGAACCAACCTAGGATAAAGGCAAAGTGAAAGTGTAGACAGGTCTCAGGGAGTCCCTATAGAAGCTATGATATGTGAAATTGAAATAGTTTATGTAAATGTTCAACAAATGCCATATAAAATCAATTAATGTAAATGCCCTTAATGTATCTAATTGTGTGTATAATGTTAATTCTTATGAATGTATCAATGAATTGGGATGCATAAATTATGTGGAAATTGAATGAACATAATAAAATGATTAAATGGACATAAATGAACCTAATATGTACATAAAAGCCATTAAAATGCTAAAGTTGTGTACGTGTGATTATATGCGTATGAAATAAGCATGGCTTGCTTGAAATATGTATATATATGGGTATGAAAGTGAAAGAAAGAGTTGGACAAGTATTATGTGCATTTCAGGTAAAGATGGGCATGTAAATGCTTAAGTGTTAAAATGGTATTACATGGGTATTTAGTGTGCATGTGTTGTGGGAATGAGAATAATAATGGTATTGTATGGTTTGAAACCTAAAATATGGTCATTTAGTAAAGGATGGCCGAAATTTGCATGTGGCATGTGTGTGTGCATGATTGTTGTTCTTTGATGCTTTAAAATGTATGAACATGAGCCAGTGAGAGTGTATGCATATAGGTTGACATGGCATGCATAAGATGTTGCATGACTGTTCACTTATAATGCTACCTCTATCTTGGAATGATAGTTTATTAATGCCAAATAAGAACAAAAGAATGGTTGAGGCCTTAAGAAGGATGGTGGCCAAATGGTGTAAATCTATAGTATACATTACATCCTTAAATGCTAACTAGAGCTTATAGGTGACCTTATGAGCATAATGATATATATTAGTGATATGGATGAATGAAATAAGGAAAAAGGTGGTTTCAAGAACAATACATGTAATTATTAATGCATTTAAAATGACCTAATTAAGTTAAAGTGGCCGAATGGCCTAAATATGTCATTAAGAAGAAAATGGCACTTAAAATGATGATCATGTTATTCAATACGAATTTGCATTCAAATGTAAATAATGACACTCAAAATGAGAATATGGACCTAAAAGAGGTTTCAAAAACTGAAGGAACCTAAAATGAGATTTAAAAGGCACATTATGTCATGATTTATGACATAATGGAGACTAAAGACATAAGTGGACATGAATTTCCATTATGACCTTAGATTGAGTTTATAAACATGAAAAGAATGTTAAAAATCCATGAATTGAGTTAGATAGTGTTGATGAACATAAAATTTGTATTATGTGTGTAAAATGGGCCAATGGGCCTAATACTGTGTTTTTAAATGATAGTGTAGTTTTAGTCATTCTTATGGCTAAAACATACATGACAATAGCTATAACAACTCATTTAAGATGGAGAAACTAAAAATAATGGTTTATAGCCTATGAGATATGACAACCCAAGAGATGGATAGGTTAACTGGTCAACTAAAGGATATAGCAGCTGCTAAGGCACTTCAGTGCTTAGATATCTGAAGGTTCACTTTTAGTCTTACCTACAAATATGTGTGTATTCAGATCTTATGATCACACAAGTGTAGGTGCAAGGTTCTAAGATAGAAACCATTGCACAGACACATACGGGTGCAATCGTAAGGTTCCATAGAGGAAACCACTGCACAATTTTATGCTGGTGCAGTAACCATCAAGTCTAAAATATGGACCACTGCATAACATATAATCCCATTATCCATAGAATTAGAGTTGTTGTCATGGGTAGTAAATGAATGGATGAAAAAAAAATAAATGAGCCAATAATCACACTATACATGAAAATGTGATAAAATGGCTAAACAGTCAACATAAAATGTAATTTTGACTTAAGAAGAATATGCATTGAATATGTGCTATGATATTCATAAAGATGAATGAGCTATGGTTATAATACATTGATTATGTCGTATGTGTTTCCATTATCGCATATAATGCTTGTTATGATTTTATGCATGTCCATAAGTATGAATTACATGAATGTATGTCGATCAATGTATAAAGTGTTTCAAATGGCATTAATAGCATAAATTATTTCAATTTCACCACTAAGCATTATGCTTAGCGTGTCATGTGTTTTATGATGTGTAGGTACAAAAGAAAAGTGCTAAGAAAGCCTCAGGACATCAAGGAAGCTGAGTTAAAGCTTTTATCTATTTTGGTAAAGCTTTTGTATTTAGAAGTGATGTAATAAGAGCACTCAATGTATATTAATGTGGGTTAGGTTACATTATGTCTATTTTGTAATCTTTGTAACTAAAGATGTTTATTTTGGATTGTTTGATACTTTAACTATTTTGAACTAAAAAATTGCATGTTTGACTTATATGATATCTCTTTCTGAGGCTGAGATATCATACTATGTTTTGAGTGTTGTTGGAGTGATCAGAAGGATCACATTTGATTGAGGAATGAATTATGGATTATAGAAGTGTGTTTTATAATGCATGTTGACATAGGAAACATTTTAGGATAGTGCCTGGTACAACCATTATGCTATCAGATTTTTAGCATGAGGATTCCCAATTTTCCATGTGCAACATTATTTGAAAAAGGTTTTTGAAAACTCATAATTTTAACATATTGCCTTTTTAATAAGAATGTTAAATAATAAATAATCGGGTAGAAGAGTTTGATATCTCGATATGTTGTGCACACCTTAGTCAAGCTCGGCGATTGGCCGACGTCCGGACTGGGTAAGGGATGTCATAATATGACATATATTTAAGTCATATGCAAGCATAATATCTCATATAGGCATAATCATTTACCATTTACATAACTTACATTCTATATGTATATAATATCCACCTACACTTTCTAAGATATTCTCATCAATTAATATGCTTCATGATACATCTAACATATATACAAACTTATTTAGATCCATTTACATACATAATTATATATATACACCTATTTAAACCCTATTTACATCATAATGCACATATATGCACCATAAGCGTAATATGACTTCCACATCAATTTCATGCATTCAAAACATGTTTAATGTATCATCATACATATCATTTACCATATAACACATTTTAAATCATTAATTACACATAAATGAATAATTAACCCATAATTCATCAAATAGGCATATTATGTAAATTAGGCATGTCATCCATTTAGCATAATATAATTCAATTACACGTACTGAGGGGATCACAATACACTTTTGAGGTCTTTCTACACCTTTATTTTTCCTTTATCTCGTGACTTGTCAATTTTCTCAATTGCGGGTTACAGATTCATTTTGTTAAAATCTATAATAAATCATACATGCATTCAAAAATTAATTCGACCACTTATAACAACTCTTAGGCACCCTAGAGACATAGGAAAAATATCAGAACTTGAAAATTCTTACCCAAACCAAAGTTGATCACTATTTATTGAGCTTAAAACCGGATAAAATCCTTTG
>CANXYI010402504.1:0-13071 GCA_948208565.1 Hura crepitans | reverse complement strand
CTAATTACACCATATAGGATGGCACCAACAGAGTTAAAGGAGTTAAAGGTGCAGTGCAGGAGTTGTTAGATAAAGGCTTCATCAGGCCTAGTGTTTCACCTTGGGGAGCACTTATATTGTTTGTGAAAAAGAAAGATGGGTCGCTCTAGTTGTGGATTGATTATAGGCAATTGAATAAAGTGATAGTGAAGAACAAATATTCGTTGCCTAGGATTGATGACCTCTTTAATCAGTTATGGGGTGCCAGCATCTTTTGCAAGATAAATATGAGATCAGGATATCACCAGTTATGGATCAAAGAGAGTGACATTCCTAAGACTGCCTTTATAACTCAATATAGGCATTATGAGTTCCTAGTGATGCCATTTAGGCTCACTAATGCCCTAGCAGACTTCATGGATTTGATGAACCAGATCTTCAAGCCTTACTGAGATCAATTTATTGTAGTGTTCATTGATGACATCTTAGTGTACTCCAAAACTCGAGAGGAATATGAACAACACCTTAGAGTAGTGTTGCAGACCTTGAGGGAGAGGCAGTTGTATGCTAAGTTGAGCAATTGCGAGTTTTGGTTGGAAGAAGTAGCCTTTCTAAGCCACATTGACTCAGCTGAGGGTATTAGATTGGACCCGAGCAAGGTTAAAGCTGTGTTGGAATGGAATCCTCCTAGGAATGTGATTAAGATTCAAAGTTTCCTAGGATTGGCTGGATACTATCAGAGGTTCATGAAAGGCTTTTCAATGATTGTAGCTTCATTAACATGATTGATAAAGAAGGATATGAAGTTTGAGTAGGATGATAAGTTTCATGTTAGTTTTGACAAATTGAAGAGGCTGTTAACAGAGGCTTTTATCCTTACTTAGCTAGAACAAAGGAAAGAGTTTATGATATACAGTGATGCCTCACACAACAAACTTGGTTGTGTTTTGATGCAGGAAGGCACGGTGATTGCATATTGCTCCAGGCAATTAAAGCCTCATGAAAAGAACTACCCCACACATGATTTGGAATTAGCTACTATTGTGTTTGCATTGAAGGTGTAGAGACATTATTTATATGGAGAAAGGTGTTAAATTTACACTGATTATAAAAGTTTGAAGTACTTGCCCATACAGAAGGAGTTAAATCTCAGACAACGGTGATAGATAGAGTTAACCAAGGATTATAGTTGCTTGATCAACTACTATCGAAGAAAGGCAAATGTGGTTACAGATGCCTTAAGCAAGAAGCTTATTACCACCCTAAAGCTTATGCATGCTAGAGTAGAGTATATAGCAAAAGATGTAATTTTGGCTAAAATATAGATTAAACCTGACTTCAGGCAGTAGATAAAAGAGGCCCAGTTGAGAGATAACAGATGGTGCAAACTATAAGTAAAGTGAAATAGGGGAAGATGATAGAATTTGAGTTAAGTGATGATGGAAGCTTATACTATCAGAATAGGCTATATGTGCTAGCAGTGGATGGATTAAGAGTGCAGATCTTGAAAGAGGCTCATGAAGCTCTATATTCCATACACCTAGAAAGCATGAAGATGTATCTTAGGTTGAAACCCCATTATTGGTGGCCAAGAATGAAGTAAGAGATAGTGGAATATATGGCTCAATGTTTGACATGTCCGCAAGTGAAAGCTAAGCACTAGGTTCCTTTTGGATTGTTACATCCGATAGCAATTCCATAATAGAAATGGGAAAAGATTACCATGGACTTTGTAATAGGGTTACCATTAACCAGAAGTAGATGTGACACTGTATGGGTGATAGTGGACATATTAGTGAAGACAATTGACTTCTTACTAGTGTAGATGGATCACTCTCTAGAGAAGCTGGCTAGATTATACATTGATGAGATTGTGCAGTTGCACAGAGTACCAGTAACCATAATTTCAAATCGAGACCCGAGATTCACTTCCAAGATTTGGAAGAAGTTACAGGAGGCATTGGGTACTCGATTAATGTATAGCATAGCATTTCATCCTCAAACGGATGGACAGTCAGAATAGGTGATACAAGTATTGGAGGATATGTTGTGTAGCTATGTAATAGAGATTATAGACAACTGGGGTCAATACTTGTCATTGGCTGAGTTTACATACAACAATAGCCACTAGACCTACTTAAGAATGGCACCTTATAAAGCTTTATATGGTAGAAGGTGCAAGACTCCTCTTTGTTGGAGTGAAGTGGGGGAAAATAAGATTGTCAAATCTGACTTGATTAGAGATGTAAAAGAGAAAGTCATGATAATAAGAGATAGATTGAAAGCCATTTAGATTGACAAAAGTCGTATGTTGATTTGAAATGATGAGACATCAAGTATGAAGTCAGTGATAGAGTATTCTTAAAAGTGTCTTCATGGAAAAAGATGCTCAGATTTGGTAAGAAGGGAAAACTCAGCCCCATATTCATTGGGCCCTACGAGATCATAAAATGAGTGGAACCCTTAGCCTATAGATTGGCATTACCACCTGAGTTATAGCAGATTCACGATATCTTTCATATATCAATATTGAGGCAATATAGATCAGATCTTTCGCATGTGATAGCTGTAAAAGAGATATAGGCATAGCTGGATTTGACATATGAAGAAGAACCGCTACAAATTCTAGCTAAGGAAGTAAAGCAGCTGAGGAACAAGTTAAATCCCCTAGTACAGGTGTTATGGAGGCACCATAACATGACAAAAGCCACGTGGGATTGTGAAGAGCAGATGAAGGTACAATATTTGTATCTCTTCAAATCAGGTAATTTCGAGGGCAAAATTTCTTAAGAGGGGAAGAATTATAATGCTCGCAAGTTCAAGTTTCATGAATAGTACCTCCTTGGCATATATCATGTTCCCTGTAGGTCGAGGCACCTTTACAAGGCTAGAAAAGGGTGTATTGGTCATAAAAATTTGACGGGCCAAAAAATGGACAAAATCAAAGAATTTAAAAATTTAGTAGAACCAATAAATCATTTCGGGTCAAGAACTAGTGAATAGGGAGATAAAATAAGGTTATGTCAAGATAGCCCCAGGATGTTCCTGGATGGATCCAAAAATACCATATCCTAAACCTCAAAAATTCCAATTAACATGATGGAGAAGGAATTTTAATTTTCTAAGGTCGTTTGGTATTTTTTTGAATATTTTATTCTAGTAAGTGAATAGTAACCAAAAGTCAATAGTGGAATTTTGTATTGAAATTTTACGTGGGCATTAATAACACTAATCAAGGATTTTTAAAACTAGAATGAGTATTTTTGGAGGTCTAGAGAAATTTCTGTGAATTTCTAAAGTTAAAAACGAAACCGAGAGAAAACGAACCATTAGATCACCACGTGTTGTGATTTGAGCCATCCACCGACCCCTATATAAGGGAACACAAATGTGAGGGGGTCAAATGTGTGGAACCATCATCTTTCTCCCCCAAATTTCTTCAAAGCTAATGCTATTCCCAAGAAACCCTTCTACCATTTTCTTTTTCTCTCTCCTTTCATACACCACTAAAAATCACAAAAAAACATATGAATTAGAACCTCTATGATCCATAGAGTCTAATTCAAGTAAGAAATTTAGAGAATTTTGCTTGTAGAGGGAGATATTCAACCTTGGTGAATAATGACTAATTTTAGTGTAAGTGATTTTATTCCAATTTTTATTTTTGTTTAAAGTGTTTTAAGAGATTCTATGGTTTTAGATTTTCAATTGGAGTTATGTAGGATTTTTTAGGATTTTCTAAGTGGGAAAATTGTGTATGTTTAAGGCAAGAAAGGAATTTTAAAGAGAGTAAGTATTTAGCCACCAAAGTGGTGGAGAAAAGGGTGTTTTCACACCCTAGGTATGTGGAATAGATTCAATTTATGTGTGTCATAGGTTTTGGCATGAAAATGTGCATGTTCATGTGTATGGAAATGCTAGTTCATGTGTTTGGCATGGCTTTGATGTAAATTAATGACATGAGTATGTTAATGGTGTAAAAGTAACATGGTATGCATGATTTTAGGGGAAAGAAACTAGGTGTATATGTGTGCATGGTGTATGGCCGAATGGCTTACATAAAGTGCCATGGCATGTTAGGCATGGCAATGGCATGTAAATGTTATGTATAAATAGTGCTTAGAAAATGAATAATAATATGATGATGTGTGGTATGTAAACTTGGCAAATAATGGCCTAAATGAGGATGTAATATGTACATAAAAGATGACCAGTAATATGGTGACTATATGTGTGCCATTGGTGGCTTGAGTATGGGATATGATGCATGAAAGATTATAAGAAGAAATGATAAAAGAATAATGAATTCTAGATTGGTATGTTTAGTGCTATGAAAGGCACAATATTAGAAATTGACCAAATAAATAGTAAACTACTTGTAAAATGGCCAAATGAATAGTGATTTTGCGACAAAAGACCAAAAATGTGAATTTGTGTGTTATGGCATACAAAATGGAATTAATGTTGTGATTGACATGAAATAAAGTAAAAAGTAATTATAGATGATATAATTAAGTAAGGAATAGTGATTTGGCCTATCAGTTGGACACCAACTAGATGGGTTAATTAGTCAACTAGGGAGTTAGCACTTGCTATGCAACTTAGTCCTTTTGGGGCCACTGTTGTTATTTGAGGTGATGGCGAGTGTAGCCATCGAGGTTGTGAGATTGAACCCCCCACACTTGGGTATTGGGAGGTCCACCTGGGCCGATCCATACTATCCATTGACTGTCTATAGATATTAAGAGGTCCCTTAGGGCTGATCCCTATTATCCACCTGTGATGCTTTGAAGATGTGGCTCGGGGTATTGGGAGGTCCCATGAGGCTAATCCTTACTATCCCACTTGCTGATATTAGGAGGTCTACGGGCTGATCTCTACTATCTACCAATCCAATATTGAGAGGTCTACGAACTGATCTATGCTATAGGGTGAGGTAGGTATAGCTACTGAGGTCTAAAAATATAGACCACTACATAGGATAGATCCTGTTATCTAATGTCTTAAAGTGTCATCTATCAATTATGGACCTAAACTATATTCAGCTTAACCATGATAACAACAATTGGAATTTGAAATTGATAATTGAAATGCCACATGGATTGAATTAATTGGATATGATAGATGATTTATAATTGGTTACTAGCATGAATATGATTGGAATGTATTTATAAGTTTGTACATGACTTATATGTTTGTTTGCATGTGACATACTTTATTGTATCTATTCCATCACTAAGTGCATACTCAGCATATCGGTGTTCTGATACGCAGGCTATAGATGCGTAGCTATCCAGCTTTAGCAGTGCCAATGTAGCTAACCCAGAGATCTTACTTTTGATGCTTTTTTAGTTTTGTTAGTTAGTCACTCATGTATAGTAGGTGTAAAGTCAATAGTGCATGTATAGTGTAAAACTTAGATAGTTGAACTAAATGGCTGTATGAACCTACTAGTATGAAAATATGTATATGCTTTAGTTTGGATGTATGTTTATGGATCTGAGACCATATGTTTTATTGTGTGTTGGATATTGATGTTGTTTTAGGGGACTAGAAGGGTTTAGAAGTTGAGTTTTGGGTTGAGAGTGTTATAAAAGTGCTTTTCTTATAGGAAAAATTTTTTGTTTTTCACCCGGGTAGCCATTATGCTACCTAATTTTTTGTAAAATGGATAATATACATAATCTAGAGTTTTATCAGATTAAAATAGGCAGTAATAAAACGTTATATAGAAATAAACACTAAATAGTCAAGATAGGTCAAAGTTGGTGAAAGTGATAAAGTGTTAAACGAATGGTCCCTTGGGAAATCCAAGGATTGGTTACCTCTAAGAAGTGGCACCTTTTGTCTATTTCCTTTGGGAATAGGCAGAGGGTGTTACAAATCATGTATTAGTAAAACTAGAGTTACTTTAATGAGTAAACTTGTCAAATGATTACAAGTTATTTAACTTTAATTAAGTGAGAATCCATTATGAAAAGAATAATACATTTAACAAAGAAAATCAAGTTGGTAATACAAGGCATCTATTCAAATATGAGAAGTATGTTAATTTATAAATAAAACTATAAAGTTGAATATGTAACATATGGTTTATAATAAACTTTAAAATTAACATAAGTATAACAAAAATGCATTCTATTGTTTTCAAGAAACTAAAGGATAATATAACATTTATATGGCTTAATTAAGATGCTAATAGTTATCAGTAATGAATGGAATCAAGTTGGGTACATGGTTGAATTCTAGATAATAACCAATAAGAGAGAATTATAAAAGTGACTTATGTTGTTAGTTCTTTTAATGGAAAAACACTTATTGTGTATGTGGCTTACATTGTTTTATGTCAATTGAACATGGAATGTGTTTTCATATATACATCTTTCTATATGACATCTGAGTGATATTTTTATGCATATTATTATATTGTGTGATTGCATGTTACACATAAATTTCATTAAATACACCATTAAGCATTATTACTCAGCACACTAGGTTTTACTAGTCCATAAGTAGTAGACTAGAGTTAAGTTATAGCCTTAAGTAAAGTAACATAGATTGATGAGTCTTAATTTGGCAATACATATACGCAGGTGAGTAACGTTAGTAGATCGACACTCATGTATATGTAAAAATAGTGGGCCCTAGATTAAATGATTATAGTAAGATAGTTAAGTCAGTGTGATGTATTTTATTCAGATATGCAATCAGATCAGGTAAGAGATATTGATTGTGACATCCTACATTTAAATTGGGTATCGGTTGGGTGTTAGAGTATTACATAAATAATTAAGCATTAAGTTGACACAAGTCCACATTGAAACATGAATGAGACAAAGTGTGGTGAAAAGAGTAATTACATGATAACTAAATATGGAAAGGTAATATGGTTAAACAATTGATCTTTTGATACTTTGGTAGTCATGATGCATGGATAGATGCCTCTCTTGACTTGTACTTAAGTGAATTTATTAATTGAGAATTAATAATGATTTAGAGGAGTTAAAATCATAGAATCCCAATTCTATTTGAATTTTGATTCATTTATGTATTGCCAATGTGTTTCAAAGGCCTAAAGGGTTACACACATATAGAATTCAAGTTCAAGGTAAAATACATCATATTTAATGACATAAGATGTCATTAAGGTTGAAGAAAGAAAAAAGAAAATGCTAATTGGGCTTTGAGCCTAAAGAGAAAAAAAAAAGTAGAACATAAAAGTTCTATGCAAATAGAACAAAAAAGCCTCATATGCATAGAATAGAAAAGGGCCTATTAAAGTGAGTTTAATTAGGCCAAAATAAGTCATCCTTTGGCTGAATAAAAAGGAGGGTATAAAAACCTCTTTATGAGTTTGGCCAAGTAAAGTGAAAAAATAATTCACTTTTTTGCTTCATCTTATTCTCTTTAAAACCTATTTACCTGCTTTACTAGCCCTTAAAGAGCTAGCTACCATTGCTACTCATGGAGAAGTTGTTGGATTTGTCGTCTTGTGTAGATTGCCTCAAAGGCACTCCTAAAGTGGAACACTATGGTTTGGTATAACTTGGTTTGAAGAAAACTCAAGAACAGTAATTAACTAGAAGAAAATGGTAAAATTCTTCAAATTGGTTAGGATATTTTTTATTATTTTTTTGTTTTTTAACCTTCCACCCTTTGTTTAGAGTTAGAGGCCATTTAATTTTTCATTGTGCTTGAGGTCTCAAAATTGTATAATGGTATTAAAGCCAAGTTATGTCAAAAAATAGAAATATTTTTGCAATTGTTGAATCCACGGTAAATCTTAGGTGTTTTGAATTTGTTTTTGTGCATGTATAATCTAATTTTTTATCTTTTCAAGTGTTGAATTGATGTTTAAAATCATGATTTGTATTATTTTATTCTAGTCTTGAAAGAAATCGGATTGAAATTAACTTTGCTTCCCTATTTCTTTGATTTAGACAATACCATATCATAATCGATATTGGTGTTTTATATATGTGTTCAATGTTTTTTTTCAAAAATATTACTAATATTTTTGAGTTCCAAAAATCATATTTGAATTCTAGTTATAAAAATTTTAATCGGATTTTGGATAAAAATTTGAAAAGTTGTTGAATACATAATTGACAATAAAGGTTATGGAAATTGATTTGGTTTTTCTTAGTTTCTTCAAATAGATCTTGTTTGATAACATTCCATATTTCATTAAATATAGTTATGTGATAATTATGATCTTAATTTGAAAATTTTAAGTGACTATACTGAATTGCATTTGAATTAGATTCGTAGTTTTTTTTCGGTCACATGAACATGTACTGTATTAAAAGATAGGTAATATTCGATTGATTATTTCAAATTAATTCTTTTTGTGATTGATTTGATTTGATTTGATTATATTGATCATTATGAGTCAAATTATGCACTCTTGATTGCTGAACATCAGTTCAAAACATTTAGATTAATTAAGTTACCAAAATGGAGCATTTAATATTTATTATATGTGCATAAATGCGATTTATGCATATAGTTACTTGAGATTTTTGAATTAATTATTTCTAAATTTATTTTTGGAATTGAAAATTGTGAATCACCACATGTTTATTTATTTATGTTATTAGCTATGTAAATATGCACAATTATTATTGGTTAGATCAATAATGGAAATAATATCCATTAACAAGTAGAATCTGATTCTACTTTGATTTTTGGATGTGATATGAAAATGTTTCATTTTAGAAAAAGTTTCCAAATTTAGAAAATGTGCTTAAATATGGATTTAATTACCATTAATGAGAATAATGATATGAGTTACCATATTTAATCAAGACAAGACATACGCAATAGAAATTCATTAGAAAAGCATTAGAAAATCGAATAGAATTACAGATTGGATTCAATGATTGAAAGTTTATTTTATGTATTAGAAATACATATAGGGTGAATGTTGTGGCATGATGACTAGTTATAGACTATAAATGACCAAATGAGATTGATCATTTGTATAGATTTTACTTTTGGTATATGGGGCTTACGTGTCTTGGCCTTTCTCTCATTTTGTTGTATTTCTCTTCTCATCTAATTCCTCTCAAACGTAACTTGAGACTTTTATTATTATTATTATTATTATTATTATTATTATTATTATTATTATTATTATTATGTAATTAGATTACATAGGATTAGATTAGGAAAGAAGTACAAGGAGTAAAAAATCGAAGCAAATGACCAATGAAGAAATTTGTAAAACATTTTATTTATTTCTTTTGTTGTGTGGTCAATTTATGCATAACTAGCAAGGTTTGACTTAAATTAATTTGCTTTAGCTCAGGGAAATTAATGCAATTGAAGCCCATAACTAGGTCATTTATTTTAATGAGATTAAAATAATACATGCATGACTAATGTGATTAACATGCATATACATGCCAAAGCTTGCTTAACCAAATAGTCACATACGTATACCAAATAATGCAAACCATGTATGATAGGACCTAAAAGGAAGAAATCCCTTAATAAATATTAAAACTTGCAAGCCTTCTATTAATATAGTTTGAACTAGAGTTTTTCTTAGCATCCAGCTGTTAGGTTGACCTAAGCTCTTGCCATGTCAAATATTTTCAAACTATATTAGTGGGTCTATTTTAAATAGTCCATTAGTTTGTTAAGCTGACTCAAGGCTAATGGATCTAGAGGCAAGATTAGGGAAATGAGTATATGATACACATGCATTAAGAGTTGGTGACCCTATAATCAGAAGTTTTATATAAATGCAATTGGCATTAGATGCCTACTTTCCAGTTATAGGTTAAACTTGTTAAGCAAACTTAAGGTTCGACCTTAACAAGGGATGGGAACTTTCTCACCAATGTTTTCTTGGATAAAAAGTGAGGGCTATCGGTTTGTAATAAAATAGTAGGAGTATTAAAGAACTTATAAAATGCATTTATGAACATAATCATGTAATAACATGTTTCTCAATCTCTACATATTGGTACATTGCATCATGAGTTTAGCTAACTTGAATTTACACACAAGTCTTGACACCAATAAATTGACTGGGCCTAACTTCATAGACTGGCTTCAAAATCTGAGAATAGTTCTTAGAAGTGAGAAGATAAGTTATGTGTTGGAAAAGCCCATCCCACCAGTCCCTAGTGACAATGCTAAAGCTGATGAATAATCAACTTCTTTGAAGTAAGTCGGGGACAGTGATTTTTTTGGTTCCTATAAACATCCATAGAAAAATAGAAAAGTTTGGAACATTGAAAAATTGAAAAAATAAAATTTAATGAAATCATATAATAAAAATTTATCATAAATTCTTTATTCGATTCTAACTTCCAACTTTTCACTGTACTAGATTGTCGCAAACCATAGTAATCCTCTTGGGAACACCTTCAGGGTATCCACACTAGTAGCAAATTTAATGAGAACTCTCTAAGAGGTGCAAAAGTGAATTTTATTTCTAGGTGCTAGAAAGAAATAAAATTCAAGAAGAAATAAGAAGGAGAAGGCTCAAAAGAAGGTGAATTTGCAATAGCAGTAAAGAACTACTCTCTCTATTGTGGCTCTCCTCTTATGAATGACTTTATAAGGGTTTTTACACCTTTTTTATTCACCTTTAGGATAGATTTTCTATCCCTTAAACCCTTAAAAGGCTGCACAAAAAAATGAGCTTTTAATTAGTTAATTAAGAGGCCTAATTTAAACCTAGTTACTTAAAACATTTAATTAACAATTAATTAATGTTTTAAGCATTTCTGTTTAGCTCCAATGTCACACCCTAACTTTTGGTCTAGTTTTCATGAGGATAGAATAAGAATTTTAAGAAATTGTGCCAAATTAAATAGATGTACGGATCATGTAGAGTCAGTTATGTGAACTATGGAGCGAAAAATTATTGAAGGGCAAAATGGGAATTTCATGGAAAAGTCAGGGGAAAAATGGAAAATTCACTATTCATGGCCAAAATGAGGACAAAGACACATGGGAGTAATAAGGAAGTGACATGTGGCCTAATAAGGGTGAGAAAATTGATGAAAAATGAATTTCAAGAGCAAGCCCTGATGAAAAGTGCCACTCGAGCTTAAAATAGTGTCCTTGGGCAAAATAGAGTAAACTCGACCAAAAATTAGTATTAATTATAAGATACATTATAGTGAACTTTTATGACCATTTAAGGTCATACAAGATGTTAAAATTCGAAAACAAAACTTGAATTTATGGTTTATGGCAAACAATAAATTGTTTAGAGCTAAATGGAAAAATTCAGAAATGTGCTAAGAAAATTCTGAAAGTGGCACACCCTACTGGTAAAAAATTATGAGGAATCCAAAAATCACAGTGTTGGAATTTTCTGAAGATGGGAGCTATGAGAAAAATAATTAATGAAATAAATTCAATTAAATGTGTACATATGTAAAGAAAATGACAAATAAATGTGTAGAAAGCATTTCTAGCCATTGGATCAAGTGGAGAGGTGGAGGAATCATGGCCATCCATGTGGATGTAATGAATTAATGAGGTTTAAATGATTAATTGATAATTATAATTAATATACACATGGTAAAATCCTAACCATCCATGTGTAATGTTGACTTTTGATCCTAGCACTCCATTCCACCTATAAATACTTAAATAATATTAAATTAATCACTCTAGTTTTAGCCAAAACTAGTCCTATTTACCTCTTCATGGTAGAAGTTCATCCTCCACTTTCCTCTACCATTTCCACACCTTAATTTTAAAAAATAATCACTTAATAATAAGCAAAAATGGTCATTTTTTTAGCCTAACCCCTTAGCCACTCTAAATTGGTTGAAAAGAGATGGATTTAGAAGATAAAATGAGATGGAAGATAGATGCTTTTGTGGCATCAAAGTGGGTAAGTTGATCTCAAACTATTTAATTTTTATGAGATTATGTGAAGGGTAGGATATGTTTATGGAATTTTATGATAAAGCTTCATATGTAATAATATTTTTGATGATTTTATGTGAGGAAAGCCATGATGCAATTGGTGGAGAATGAGAAGGAATAGTGATTATGTAAGCTTGAAGATGAGGAAATAAAGCTTAAATGGACTTAAGTTTGAGAGATATGTGTATTCTAAACTATGCTTTACATGTGGTTATGGTATATACACAAAACATGGTGGAATAATGTTGCTTTGGATAAATGAATTGTATGGATAGAAATATTATGAAATTTAAGCTAAGATATTTAGAAGTATGGAAAATAAGGCAAATAAAAGGGAAATTTAATTGGCATGAATTTACAATAACCATGGAATTATGAGGAATTTTGAATATGATGAATATTGCTTGCTTGGTTTGAATAATTAAATATAGTAAGATTTAGAGTTCGAAAACATAATTAGGACTTGAGGGAGTTATATTAAAGGGGATAGAATGTGGAAATAGAATAATTAAGACAAGAAATTAAATATGACCAAAACTAATATTAAGTAATATTAGTTATTTTATAGTAATTAAATGTAATTAAATTATAATGCTAGATAAAGGAATTGATGTAGAAAAATAAATAATTGAAATAAATATTTAGGATTTAGACATATGAGATTTTGAAATGTATATAAATATATTCAAGCTAACATGACAAATATATATAAACCGTAATTAATAAGAGAAATAAATTAATTATAACAAAATATGTAAGTTTAAATGAATAATTGGAATGTATAAACAATTATAAGTGACTAATTGATTATGTAAAGGCATAAGGAAGAGCATACAATGCAAGGGGATGAAAGAATGAGGAATTAAAAGAGTTAATAAATAATAATAGAATTGAATCAATTATACATACATAATTAAAGAATTACAACCTTAAGTGAAAGAGAAGTGAAAATAAGAAGTATGTGAACTTATAGGATTTAAAATGTGATTTAGCTAAAATATGATAGATGTATTAAGGTAAATGTGCAGATAAGTATTTGGGAGCATTTAAATTAAAGGAATCATTTATGTGACATAATGAGAAAAACATAACTATATAGGTGAATTATCAAAATGAGTGGGACATTACTAATAGGAACAATAATGACAACAACAACAAGAATAACAATAATAA
Source organism: Hura crepitans (assembly GCA_948208565.1). NCBI lineage: Eukaryota > Viridiplantae > Streptophyta > Magnoliopsida > Malpighiales > Euphorbiaceae > Hura > Hura crepitans. The sequence continues at coordinate 18 of CANXYI010402504.1, read as the reverse complement.
TAATAATAATAATAATAA
>CANXYI010402438.1:0-25468 GCA_948208565.1 Hura crepitans | reverse complement strand
TTACTTTTCTCTCCATTGTCATGCCTTGAACCATGAAAGATAAAGTTTAGATGTGATTTGAGGGTTTGGATTTGGTAGAGAAATGAATAAGGGAAAGGGGAGAAGAGAATGTTGTCGGCCATAATGGGGTAGGGAAGAGGATGATTCCTATTCAAATGTTGACCATATGGGGTATTTTAACCCCTTTAATATGTCAAACAACCTTATGGTCAACAATCTTCTTCCACTCATCCAATAGCCATAATTAATCCTATAAGACCTCAAAAATCTCGATAATTATGAATAGTACTTTTCGGGTATGAATAGTGCTCCTGAGACCCGGGATATACTGAAGACACCGAATGAAAGTATTAATCATAAAATAATTTTGGGTAAATTTTGAAATCAATTTGAGGTCATTATAGTGGTTAAAAATGTAAAGAAAGTTTTTATGACAGTGTCTTGAGAATATTAATCAAGGCAAAGCTGAACCGTAAATGAATTTCAAAGTTGCTTAAAAAATTATGAAAATTATACAACCTAATACTTAAAAATTCCAATGAGTCTAATGGCACTAGAATTGGAATTTTTTGACATTAGGAAGTAATTTTTTGAGAAATCGAGCAACATAAAAATATCGAAATTAATTGGTTTTTCAGTGTTTTTGAGCATCAATTTTTGGAAGCTTTTAGGGGATAATTAAAATAGATTATTGCTATAAAAATGGCAATTTAATTGGCTCAAGAAAAGAAGAAAAATTAGGAGAAAATGCTAAATAGTGTATTTTTTAGTGAGGGTATAAATAGATGATTTTAACCCAAATAGTCAAAATCACTATTCATCTCCCTCTCCAAAACTTATAGTCTACACTCTCTCTTTCTTTCCATTTTCTTTCTTCATTCCTCCTCTTAAAGCCAAAATCTCCCTACTAAAATTGAACCGCAGAGCCTCCATACCCTAAAAGTCATCTAAGAAGTAGAAATTTTAGAAACAGCTGCTTGGTTTTCATGACTTTACAACCTCGTGAATAGTAATAATGAATTTTTTGGATAAGATTTTCTAACTTTTATTATTTTTCCTATATACTAGAGGTTCCCAAGAGAGTATAAATGGCTTTAGATTAATTTTTGGAGCTATGGTTGATTTGTTATTGATTTTTGAAGTTTTATTCGATTTATGTTAGGACAATCTGAACCAAACCACAACAAAGGCAAAGGCAAGGTGTAGACGGGTCTTTGGGAACCTCCTCGATATGTGTAATCAAAATAAAATGGGCATTTTCACTTAAAACCCTTAAATGCACATATTATGTCATTTATGTCTCAAATGATTATTTGTGTATGTTGACATTAATGACATGCATTAATTGTGTTATATGGCATGTAATAAGTGTAATAAGATGATTTTAATGTTTGTAATGCATTGAAATCAAGTGGAAGTGCCAAATGTGATTTATGTGTTAATGAGAGCCTAATATATGGCATAATGAGGCATAAGTAGCTAAATTGAACAATTAGGATTTAATGAGCATAAATTGTGTTTGATCCTCATATTTAATACTTATATGAGTGAATACATATGAGAGAATGCATTAGATATGTACAATATGAAAAATGTGTATTATGATGGGTGTATGTACATATTATGTGAAAAATGGCCTTTTATGCATTATGTGAGTTGGTCATGTGATATTTGGTATAATGATCATGGTGGCATGATGTATGTGTTACATGTGCATTTTATAGCCATTTTATGAAGGTGGGCCGAATGGTATAGTGCCATAGCATGAATTACGTTCTTTCATGCTTAACTAAGGCTAAATGTAGTTAAATAAGCATAATTAAATCATGTCATTTTATTAGTTGAAATAATGAGCGAAAATAAAATATCATGTATATTTTTTTCATGTGTACATAACCATGTAATGTGATGAATGACACACGGAAGGTTTATTGAGAATGAGTTATAGGAAAAGCTAAAAAGGCCTAAATAGGTATGGTCAAATGGCCTATAATGGGTTATGTATATGATGTTTTATGAATTGTGCAAGAAATTGTGTTTGCATGTTATTTCTCATAATTGAACATGATTATAAATAATGTTACGAAAGAAATAAGGGTTAAGAGAATAAAATGCCTTAAACCCGAAAATGACCCAAAAGAGCTCCCAATAGCATATTATGCCATAATTTGACAAATAATGTCTATAAAGGCATAAAATAACCTAAATGGTTTTATGACCTCGATTGAGTATGTATTCATTAAATGCATGCTAGAAATTCATAGTTGAGATGGATAATATGATTTTTGTGTATATGGCATAATGATATGGAAAATGGACTTAAAAGCTCAAAATGTTGTTTTTAATAAAGTTAAGTAGTTTTAGTCATTCAATGGCTAAAATATGCATGTTAAAAGCTATATAAGCTTACTTAATGAGGTGGAACCAAATCAAACGGTTTTTAGCCCATGAGATGCTACAACCTAGGAAATGGATAGGTTAACCAATCAGCTAGGGGATATAGTAACTACTAAGGCACTTCGGTGTTTAAATTAGACTTAAGGGTACACTTGTAGTCTACCTCTAGACATATATTTTTTGATCTTCGGATCTAGCGGATGCAGCCACCGATAAAGGTTTTGTAAGGGCCACTACATATAACACATATGGGTGCAGCTGTGTAAGTCGCGTTTGACACTACACTATATTGGTGCAATAGCTGTTGGGTCTAAAATGTAGGCTACTACACAAGTATGATCCTATTATCCATAGGTTCGAGGTTATCCCCATGGGCATAAGTAAAGAAATAAGGCAATTAGTAAATAATACATTATACCTAATATGGCTTTAAAATGACCAATAATACCGTGTATGATGTGAAATGATGTAAATTGATGAATTGATGTTTTATATGTTGTTTTGGTATGAATGCATGATATGGAGTTGCTTATGCATGGTTTATGTCAAATAAAACTCAATTATGGCATATCACCATTTGTATGCATATTATGTTATATGTTTGATAGTTATACACATTAATGATTAGCATGTAATTATGGCATAGATACGAAGACATTTTAATACTAGAAGTTTCGAGACATCAAGACATTAAAGAGAAGGCTTTATTTTGGTAAAGCTTTTGTCTATGTAAATAGATGTGAAGTATAGGTGCACTCAAATGTATATGTAAAGGGGAAGGGCCTAACTTGTATTCATTTTGTAACTAAATTGTAACTTAAACATTTTTTTGGTTTCAATGTTTGTAAATTGTATTAACTGTGATTTTGCATGTTGTGTTGTATTATGACACCCCTCCGTCCGACGAATGGAGTCATCGAATGGAGGGGTATAGCATCTGAACTGATCACATAACTTTTGAAACTTTCATATAAAGCTTAAAACATGTCACATTCACATCTTAGTGCAGCATTCACAACAACCTAAATAAATCATCAGTTAAATGAAAATTATTCATCATAAAATATTTGAAAGGCCTTACATAATTTGGGCCAAAGAAAACCTTTGTTAAAACCTTTCAAATATATGTATTGAAAAGAAGGTGAATAAGAATCCAAGTCTTAAAAATGGAAGTTAAAACATGAAATGCATAAATGCTAGTAGCTGCTGATCCCCACTTGCAATGCTTTTTCCGTTACGCTCTAAAATCAACCTGAGCATGGAAAAACCAATGCGCTAAGAAAAATTTGCTTAGTGGTACATAAACTAACATGGTTACTACTAAACACATAAAAGCACATAGCATCATATGAAATCGTATAATATCATCATTCATGTATTATAACATTCACATCTCATATAGATCATACTCATAATATGCATGCACTTACTCACTTACCTTGTGGGCGGACATATTATGTACTATTACACATTAAAAGTTAAACCATATATAACAATATCATGCATATCACTTATTCATAAGAAATTTGGTGTATAATTTATCACTTGACATGTCTATGTCTTGATTATGAATCACTTAGGTCATGTTCACATTATCATTGTTTATTTGTCAGATTATTAGCCTAATGTGCAATAGACTCACTAGACTGGATAATAGGCTATACAAATGCCTCTGGCTTACATGGCCATACCCATAACAAAGTTGTACAATGTCCTCCACATGGACCCGATGGTTATACCCACATATATAAAATTATACATTGTCCTTTATCTGGACCCAGTGGCTGTACCCATATATATACATAGTTACAAAGTTTATGCAGTGATCTCTGACCTTACATAGCTACACCTACCAAAAAAGTTTGCCATCGAGGCAACAGACAAAAATATGCAGTACTACTAATCCCTATTGGCATGCTAACTATCTGAATGCTAATGCAAGTCTAGCAATACATGGGCATTTAAGTTATATATTATTAAGTTTGTTTATTGTCTATTCATCATGCCACAATTAGGCCATCTCATATATCACTTTTATTAGATTTAATCATAGACTTCATGTATGCTCATTTATCAAGAAGGCTTGGAAAACCTCAAGAACACATAAAACTCATGTTCATACTTTGGTTATCTTATAACTCATGTTTATGGAGTCCACTTGCAGGCTATTCACTTATCATATCATATAGACATGAGAGATATCAAATGTAAAACCATGTTTAAACCTGCATATAAAGCTCATTCACTTATATAAGGTTCATAGAAATTACAACATGATTTATAGGTAACACAATCATGCTTGTTCACAAGGCATCTCACAAGGACAATTGATGGTATCATGTATATATGTATCTATGAGCAATTCACAAGATCATCCATGAAATCACCCAAAATGATGTCAAAAATATGTGAATTTCATGTCAAAATCATGTTAATATTCATTGTAAAATGTTTGTTAAAGGTGCCCTATAAATGCCCTTTTAAAGCATGTAACAATCCTTTAGAAAAGCTCATATATGATATCTTTGTACACATATTTATCTTTGTTCACATATGCTGAGTTCACTTGCGTGTCTAGAAAGATTACATGCCTTTATAGTTACATGAGGACATTATAAAATACTCAAAATATTAGACTTATAATCAAGGTTCATTCACATGCACATGGTACATGAGGTTCAACTTGAATTTCATTAACATCATAGTGCTTTAGACCTCAAGTTTCAAAGAATATAGACTCACATTCCAAGTCCTAAACCCCTTAATAAACTCTTAAAAATATTCATAAATGGAGGTCAAAAGATGCTTAAAATCACAACAAAAATAGCGTTGAAAATGGTTCAAAATTTCGTTAAGAATTGAAAAAGTTATAAAGAAAATATTATGTTGTTACTAGTGGTCAAAATGGGTCACAGTCGTAACCCCTTTGTGGGTCACAACCGTGACCCCCTTAAAACTCCAAAAGCCCATATTTTGGCCTAGAGGGGTTATAGGCATGACCTACAAAAGGTCACGACTATAAGGCCTCTTTTTTAGCAACAAATAATGCGATTTCTTACGATTTTTGCAGAAAATTCAGCCAACTTCAAACCCAAACCATGCAATCTTCAACACTAATTCAATCATACACATTACAATGAATTATAGAGCATGATTCTCATCAAATACACTCAAAACAACCTATAATTCATCATCAATTGATAAAAAATACAGAAAATAGAAATTATGAACCCTAATACATATTTCTATCAAATTAAAGCGAATAACCATGAAATTGTTTATGCACATACACTGGAAATCATGTAGGGATGCAGAGAACATTAATTTAAGCCTTTAAAACACATTTTCCTCTCACTTTCACCTTGGAGGATTCACCTCGATCTTCCCCTTCACATGGACAACAGAAGAAAAGAACTCAAAAATCACAATCTTGATGAAAAGATGAAAAAGGATTAATGATTTTACCTTGGTGAATTTTTTCTTGCCAAAGGAATTGAAAGAATATGTTGAGAGTGAACAGAGGGAATGTCGTTTCTTTTCTTCGTTTCTCTCTTTCCACTTTACTATTTATACCCTCAAGCTAAGGGTCAAGATTAAATCTTGACTTTTCATCTGATGGCTCAAATTCATCAAAATAAGAATATCACAATAATCCTTATGAAAAGCACATGTCACATATGGCTCTTTTCATCAAACTTGTAAAATTACCATTTTGGTCCTTAAAACCAAAAAGTAACTTCCAAGCCCAAAATTGGGATATTACATATATGATATCTCTTCCTGAGGTTGAGATCATATGTTGTGTTTATATGCTACGGAGTGATCAGAAGATCACATTGAGTTGGTGGAAGTGTGTCATTAAGATATAGAATGGTATTTTCTTATGTAGGTTATTGTTTAAAATTTGGGATAGTGCCCAGTACAACCGTTATACTTCCAGATTTTCAGCATAAGAATTCCCAGTTTCAAATAAGTAACACTATTTAAAAAGATTTTTGAAAACTCGTATTTTCACACACAATGCTTTTGAATAAGAATGATTTAAAACAAGTAAATGGGTAGATGAGTTTGGATATCTCAATATGCGTGCACACTTTAGTCTGGCTCGACGACCAACCGTCGTCCAAATCGGGTAAAGGGTGTCATAACCATTCTTTTAATTCATTTTTCCATTCATTTAATCCTTAAATAACACTTCTAAAAATCACATAAATCCTTTTAGATCATGACTTGAAAGACTCAAGAAAACCACATTAGAAAAATGCGAAAATTCGATAAAATCAATATTTTTAACTTTGCCTGATTTTTGGAAAATACTTTCTAATGTTAAAAAATTTCAATTCCAATGACAATGGACTATTTGGAATGTTTAAGTATTAAGTTATATTAATCTCAAATTTTTTTTAAGCAAAAATGAAATATTTTAAGGCTTAGCTAAAACTTAGTTACTATTCATGAGACTCTAGCGTAAAATTTTTGCTATCATTTTTAACCATCTTAATGACTTCATTTTTAATTCAAATTTTTTTCAAAATTATATTATGATTAATATTTCCTTCAGTCATGTTAGTGTGACTTGGGTCTCGAGAAATACTATTCACATCCCAATAAGTATTATTCATAATACCAAAATTTTTGGGCATTACATCGGGCTTAGATTAAATACATATCCCTATTTTTTTCTTCAATTTGGATCATAGCACAAGCTTATTAGGTCGGGTCAAAATTCAAATCCAAGAGTAACAAATACTTAAAAATATAAGTGCTTACAATTATAAGATTAAATTACACATTTGGTCATCAAACTTTGGCTATTATAATGCTATGGTCACAACAAAATTTTTTGTAACCAAAATATATACAAACTATTGTTGACTTACATATAAAATAAAATTTACTAGAAAATACAAGTTAGCATTGTGAGTTTACACATGGAAGCATACACAAGTGAAGGAACATTCCAAAAGCAACACATGAGCCTAACACATTATCAATCCATAAAGATTAAGCACCACATCAACATATATCAATTATTGGTCGGGTTACTTGAGCAGTTTGGTGACATTTGGCATATGCTGACATGGTGCTTATTCTTTGTGGACTTATTATGTTTCAAACCCATGTGTCATTTTTAGAATGTTCCTTCGTCTCTGTGTCACGTGCAACTCCTAATATTAAGCTTATATTTCTTGATAAATTTTACTTTCTGTGTAAGTCAATGGCAATTTGTGTATATTTTAGTGACAAAATTTTATTGTGACCACAATGTTATAATGATCAAAATTTTAATAACCATTAGTATTTAAGTGTACAACATTTTAGCATATTGTAATAGTAGCCAGTTATTATTATTATTATGGATAGATGGCATAAAGGCTTGGTCATTTTAGTGTGCGTAATGGAGATTGTGTTAATTTTCACTTATACAAGTTCACTAATTATATTTTTTTTTTGTAAATTATTAACAAATTTGTCTTCTTTTATAAGAATATTACAAATGGATAATTTTAGTGTTTGCTAATATAGATGGGACTGAATATATTATATAAAATAGTGATAATAAGATAGGCTTAGTTTTAAAATTATTCCCATGCTTGATTTTTAAATATGGTGTATAATTATTAATTTTAAGTTATCATTATTTATTTTAATTTCATTTTTAAGCACCATAATATAGTTATCATAAATATTCTATAAATATACTACCATGAAAAAAATATTATAAGTATACCATTTATTTACCATAAATATGTTATTATGCATAAATCTAATTTTTTTAATAAGTACATTACAAATGGATAATTTTTAGTTATTAACACTAAAATTGGGTTCGACTTAAAATCTAATTTTCTTCTTTTTAACCCCAAATAGAACATCAAACTCTTATCATTATAAATTTTCAGCAACAGATACCATTTTGAATTAAATATCTTATATCCAATGTCATGTTACCTTCTTTGATTTTTAATTTTTTTTGTAAGTATTTTCGATACATATTCATAGTTGCAATCTTGTTGAATAAACATTCTATCCACCTCAAAATTCTCAAAGTTAGATCTTGATTCTATTGTCATTTATGTTGTATCAATATCGATATGTTATCTACTAACTTCTCCTATGACATGAAACTAAATTCATTATTAAATACTCGTTAAATATATGACAAATTAATGAACAAATATTAATAAAATACAAGCAATATATATTATTATGAATAGCAAATAAGATTAAATGGCAACTATGAATACTTAGGTTTACCAAGTTTGATATAATAACAATTATACTACAATTGTAAATATAGGAGAACTCAAGGAAGTAAAAAAAAAATATTCATATACCATTAGTATACCATAATTATAATATGAATATACTATTATGGAAACATGACATTTATCATTATTTTTTTATCATCAAAGGTGAAGTCAACTTTGGCATCTTCTAAATAAGATTTGTCATTTTTTCACACATGAAAAATTGCATATGATAAATTACTTTCACGTAAAAGAACTTAGAAATATTTTACAATTTCATAATACATATGTAACTATCAATCTAAAAATCAAGAATTATATTTTTTTAGTGAATAAAATAATGTTTTGAACTCAAATTTTAGCAATTAGTAGCTAATAAACTTATAATTTAAAAAATCAAATAGAATAGCCATATTCAATTAAAACTTGTAGTGTGATTGTTCCTTCACAAAATTGGTTTGATATTTTATAAAATAACATATGGACATCATAAAGTTTTTATGTTTTCAACAAATTAACATATAAATAAAAAAATTATTTTTTAGCACAAATCACATATAAACAAGAAACAAATCACAATTGCACACTTAAGAGATCACTAAAATAAGAATAAATTAGGTTATTAAATTGTGTTGGAACTTAGAAGATGTTCTTGAATCATTGTATTAATTGATAAACATTAAAAAAAAAAAGGAATAATTGTCATTAGGAATGCAACAAAAAGCAAAAAGCTAGCAAAAGCAGTTGCTTATATAGTATTCAAAGATTTGTGATTCTTAAGGAAAATACAATGTCTTTTATGGCTATCCTCTCTCATTTTACAATAGGAATTCTATTAAGACACTATTCATAGAGAAAATACATTTTCTTAATACATGGAAAAGCAACATCACATAAACAATCATTGGTAAGAAGTTTGTCTATGACCTCATCCACATAAGGGGAATTTGACAGATAGAGATGCCAGAATAAGTTAATGGATTTATCTAAACAAAACAAAGCAAAATATTCATTAAAGAAGAGATGAAAAAAAAGAGAAGAGAAGATATAAACAAATGAAAGAGTTGGTGAGAATTTGAGTATTTGTTAAAAAGTGGTATTTATGATATATAAATAATAATTAAAAAAAAGATAGGTTTGATAAGGGGTTTTAAATAGTGATAAAAGTTGTAATTTTTTATCCTTTCTATATATTTATGTAAAACACTAAAAAATTTAGGGCTTTTTTCATGAATATAGATAAAAGGGAAAATAATTACAACTCTTACCATATTTTTAAACCACCATCAAATATACCTTTTTTTAAAATTTTCTATTTCATTAATGTCACTTTTTTATTTTAACTCTAATATTGGATTAAACTAGTTCTAATTGTTAGTAAATGCATTAATGCGCATCTTAGTTAGTACATATTATAAAAAAAAATCTAAATATATTTAATTAAATTTAGTATATATACTCTTATCGAATGAATAATTAAATTTAATTATTTTTTGTTCAATCTTCATTATTTATAAGTATTTTTATTGTTTCAATTTAAATGTTTATTAATAAAGTCACATATAATTACTCATGCCAAAAAAACGTATATTTTGTAAAAATGACCTACTTTGCTAAAATATGAATATTTTTGTAGAAGAATCCTCTACATTATATTTTATTTATTCCATTAATATATACTTATGCAATTTAGTATATTTTCAAGTATACAAATGGTATAAAATTTGTATATGACTAATGTCTTGCTTATGTATGAATTTCTTTTTCATGCGATTGCTCCAACACAGCAACAAATAAGCATGTGATAATTGAAACTGAACTAGAATCATCAATTATAATATTAGACTAGCAAATACCACCTATAAGCTTGGATGAAATATCTCTTTACATGATAAAGTATGTTGGATTGATAACTAAAGACACCATTGATAATTTGTAATATGCATCTTATAAAGAACACAACAAAAAGATACCAGTCTATGATGGATTCTGCAATAGATTCAAATCCATTGCAAATCAAAGTTGGATCATCGACGGATTTTATATTTCGTCACCAAAAAATTTAATTAAAAGAAAAAAAATAAAATATTCCATGTTAAAATCCTTTGTAGAATTTAGAGGTAAAATTAGGCGCTAGATTTAAGGATAGATTTTCCATCACATAATTTATTTAATTAATAAAATGTTACTAAAAAAGTTAGACAGAATTTCTACCACAGAAAAATTAAATCAATTATATCAAAAATTGTTGCCTATGGATATTTTCATCACCAATTCTATCGTAGAATTTTTTATTTTATATTTTGTATTTTTGAAATATTATTAGTTAGGTAGTTAATTATTTAATTACCTTATTAAAAATAAATACTCATAGCTTCTTATAATGGAAAGTTCAAGAAAAAATAAAATATATGTCAATGAAAAATTAAATTATATAATAGTATTTATAATTTTTGAAATCTAATAATTTGAAATATTATACTAGTTTACATATTAAGAATTATTTTATAATAATTGTGTGTGTGTGTGAACTTAGATTTTGAGTTTTATGAATGTTCACCCTCATTTTATTTATAATTTTCCAAATTTAACATATATTTTTCATTTTTTTATTTATCTATCCCTCATATCAAATTACAAAACTATCCACTTTTAAAATTTTATTAATTGAATGGCTAAACGACATTACTATCTTTCCATGAAACTTTAAACATATATCCTTATTTTATTTATAATTTTCACAAATTTAACATATATTTTTTTCACTTTTTAATTATCTATCCCTCATATCAAATTACAAAACTATCCACTTTTAAAATCTCCTTAATTGAAGGGCTAAAGGGCATTATTGTCTTTCCACGAAACTTTAAGAAGATCATAAATTTCTCTCTCTCTTTTATCCTCCCTTTTCTTGTCGTCATCCCCTTATTTCCTTATTTTCTTAAAACTTTGTTTATCTTTCACCTAACTTAAAGATCTGAAGTTGCTACTTCGGATTTTACATAAGAAAATGAAAGAAAAATGACTTAATAAAGAAGTTTCCAAGGAAATAGACTTAAGAACTTAAGATCTGAAATTGCTACTTCAGGTTTTACATCAGAAAATGAAAGACAAAGAAGAAAAAAAAGAATGAGAAAGGTGAGAAAAAGGCAAAGGCAAAAGAATCAAGTTGAGCATGGAAGGTAGGCAAAGCTTAGCTTCACAAAATTGCAAGGGCTTTTTATTCTATTGTAGGCAAAAAGATTGAATGAAGGATGGCAATAAGGGTAAACCGAAGGAGAAAAGAATAAAAAAAGTGAAGGGAGGTAAAAGCAGTTAGCAGTAAAACGAGATTCACAACCATAAAATATGAGTTCGTATTTAAAAAGACGAGTAGGAGTGTGTAATTACAAGAGAAAAAAAGGAGGATTCTGGTTATACCCTAGGAATAGCTCATGGTAGCAAGTTACTAAGACGAGTCAATAGGGTTTCCTAGGTTCAAGAGGTAATTTTGAAGTTCTTTACATTCTTTTAGGTGTATTTGAATTGAATTTCAATAATTCATACTAATTGGGGAGTTAATGGTTGGAATTAGGTAAAATTGAGGCAATAATTAAAGTAAGAAGTCACAATTTAGGAGCTATAAAGGGACTGAAAGGTTCAAACAAGTTTATTGGTGTGAATAACTACACGGATGCTAGGATTTTTGTTGCAAGAGACTAAGCAAGCTTATTGAAGTCACGTTTTGGTGGAAAGGAATGTCCATTGTGGACTATTGTGGGAAAATTGTAAAGTATGAGTATTCCTTTAATTCAAATAAGTTGTTGCGATTTTGAATTCGCCTTTTTCACTATGAATTCATGTTGGCATATATACTGAGCACTAAGAGTACAAGGAACTAAGGGGTAGCGAACTGAGCACTTAATTATGGAAACAAATGTAAACTCTATTTTTGTTTTGCTAGAAATTTAATTACATCAATACAATGTGTACACAGATATGGAATCTCTATTAATGATGATAACAAAATTAATTCTTGAGTTTAAAGAATGTAAGCTAAACTTGCAAATGTTTTAGATCAAAATGCAGGAACATAAAATTGAATTATGCTCAAGAATTACAAAAATAAACTTGGTGCAAAATTCATATTCAATGAATATGGATTATAGGTTAAAAAAATTACTCATTTATCTAACAAATGTTGTCTATTTTCATTTTTGCACGTATTAACAAATTAGAGAAATTATTACATTTTTCGTTCATATAAACTTACAAGAAGTAATAAAAAGGCTTAACCTCCCTTTTTCTTTTTCTTCTTTTTATTTTTAATGTACTTTAGATTATATGATTTCAATGTGCTCAAGATGAGAATATTTACTTTGTTTTTGAGGTTAGTTTAGGGAAAGGATAAACCTTATCATTTCTTTTTTGAAACCTCCATTTTAATCTTCTTAAAGGCATGCATTAATTTTCAGTGAAAACTATAGCACATAGGTCATGTGCTATTTGGCCCATTGAACTAAAGCCTTGTATAGCTTCATTATATTACATAATATGTATAATATATATCTTTTAGTTTTGTTAGACTTGCCTGACATGCCTGAAGTTGAAAGTTAATATGATGAATCAAGGGATGTAGATATTGGTATCACAAAGACTTACTTGCTGGTAAATTTATCATACTTCTTCATATTTTCATTTATACATAAATCCATGGTTTTGATGATAGACATTAATTGAACTCTTTTGGTATTATTTCTTAATTATTGTTACTACACATTCCTTTAAATTCTACACAAAAATGCCTGCCTATACTTGTTTGATCACATAATTAGCATAATATGAAGCCAACAAAACAAGAACAAAAGAAAACGGCTGTGACACCCCTTACCTAGTCCGATCGCTAGACCCAAATTAAAAGTGGCATAAAAATTATATTAGAACTATCTTTTATGAAAATCCATATAAATTCAAAACCTTTTTGAAAACATTGAACAAGTATAAATTTTTAAAATCTTAGCTTACTTAAAATCTCTTTTAAAACTTTAAAACCCATTTAGGAATCATCGTGTCAAAAATCTGGCAGTACAATGGCTGTACCGGGACACTATCCCAAAATAAATAGTAACCTGCAATTAAAAATAGCACTTTTAACAATCATTCAAGCTCAAACATCACAACAGTATCCTCCTGATCCATCCCAATATCATAATATAGTACATTCTCAAAACATATACATATGACAAAACATTATCTCATAATCAGAGTTACAAAACATCTAAAAACTAGTCTAGGCCCATTTCCCTTTTTATAACATATGAGTTCTATCATGCATACATCTCATAATTTATACAAAGGAAAATTAAAATACCAAAAATTGTTGAATCTTGATCTACCCTGTTGATGAGGCTTTATGCTTTATCTATACTTTTACCTACGCATTGCAAAAACAACAATGCGTTAAGCATAACGCTTAGTGTTGTATTCAATATAGAATAATTAAACCCATGCACATGCAATCATAAATTTATGCATTCATCTGACATCAATAAATACAAACAATCTCATATTATGTGCAGTGTGACATATATAAGTGTGCAGGTGAGCATTCATAATAATTTACATCATTAATTCACATATAGATTAACATGCCATCAAACATGTTCTTATATCAATTTATATGTCCTAGTCTTATTAAGTTAAGTATTACTCATTAACTTTTCCCATATACATAAGATAAACTCCCGAAATTAGATAACGAGAATCATTGACCACAAAGGTCTAGCGTTGACTCGAAGGTCTAATACCTTGATAAGAAAAGGTCTAGAGTTAACCACAAAGGTATGAGACATTGACCCTAAGGTCTGAAGTATGACCTGTAGGTCTGGTATGTTGACTCGTAGGTTTGAAATCAAATAAAAGCCTATAGGCAAAAATACGTTTACCCGTAGGCCTAAAATAAGCACCGAATGCCCTAACAGCTATTAATCTCCCTACTTGATTGGTCAACTTATCTAAGCTAAGTTGTCAAATTATATGGGCTATCACCATTATTAATTATGTTTCACCTTGTTAAAATAGCTTCATAAGTGTTTTACGAGTCCTTTGGCCAACTAATGACCAAAAAAGGTAACAATGGTCATTTGTCATGTTATCAACCATTATGCCATTTTACCTTTCCTATTTACACACGTATCATTATATCATACATAAGTAAATAATGCAACATAATCATTACATTAGGCCAATTTACATCCATTACATGTATATTATTTTACATCATGCTCATATACCATCAATATCAATTTGTGAATACTTTAAGTATCCATTATCTAATATAAGCCTTTGACTTCACATAATGTATGACATTAATATGCTCATATCTCATCTTCATTTAAAACCATATTCCTTATCATATAACAATATCAAATTCATTATACATAGTCATTATTCTCAAAACATAGTCATATCTTATCATATCATATATCACAATCATGCCTTTTTCTTTTAAGCATATAAAATGCATATGACCTCAATTTCTATTGATTTTGCACACATAGAATATTGTCAACATAAACATGTCATAATGTATCCAATTACCATCATTTAACCCATTTAAGCCCTTCCTCAAGTGAGAGAAGGTTTCAACCTAACATTGACATAACACTATTCATTACATATTACTAATATTTTAAGCCATAACTTGTTCTTACCTAAGTTCTATACTAAATCACCAACTAAGTTATCAAATTCACATCACATGCTCTTAAAACCATTAAAGTGCCATTAAAATGATATATACCTCAACTCATGAAAACACTAATCAAATTAACCAAATAAACATTTTTAGGCATTAATTATCACAACTATCATCTAATTACTAATTATCATTATCAAAGTCACTAACTTATGCCTTGTGTATATTTCAGCCAACACCTAAGCACCATCTAACCATTATATTCTCATCATGATAATAGGTTCAATATCACATTCTTAACATCATGTCATCATCTACCACAAGTTTACATCAAAATACATACAAGACACATTAATTACATACTATCATGCACACTTAAATGCAAGCACACACATTCAACTCATATGTTACATTGAATACACATACCAGTTAGTGTATTTTGGACACTAAGAAGGCTTCTACACCTTCTCTTTACCCATGGAAGTGCCTTGGTCACCTTTCTCTGCACAACATACAACATAGTGATAAACAAAAATTCATATAAAATTAACCACACATCCAAAATGAATTCTAACTTTAAAAGTGTGTTCTTGGGCACTCCTAGAACCTTAGAAAAATATCACACCTAACATAAAATCCTTCCATCAAAAATTGGTTACTATTCAGATAACACCCTTACCTCCTAAATCTTCAAATTAAAGCTTTCTTTCTTGCAATTGATGGTCTAAACAAGTCTTAAAGGGTTTAGTTTAAGGGTTTGATGTGTTTTTAGAGGCTTAGATATGAGGAAGAAAAAGAAAAAGAAATGGAAGGGATGATCATGGTGGTTGCCATTGGGTTTTCAAGGGGAGAAAAAGCACTATTAACCTTACCCCTGAAAATGAAGATTTTGACCTTTATATAATCCCCCCATCCAATGGCTCATATCCTTTCACCCATCTAATGGCTCATATTAATCTTTTACTGTCCATTCTTTAAATTAATTTTTCCCCTCAATTTAAGCCTTAATTAACCCTTCTAATGGCACCATTAAACCTCTTAAAACATAACCTGAAAGCCTAAAAAAAATCACACTTGAAAAATGCAAAAAACAAATTAAATCAATACTTTTTAACTTTGCCTGATTTTTAGAAAATACTTCCTGATGTTTAAAAATTCCAATTCCAATGTTAATGGACTATTGGGAATATTTAAGTATCAAGTTGTATCAATTCCGAATTTGTTTAGCAAAAATCAAATATTTTACAGCTTAACTAAAACTACGTTATTATTCACGAGACACTGTCGTAAAATCTTTACTATCATTTTTAACTTTTTAAATGACTTCATTTTTATTTCAAATTTTATTCAAAATTATATTATGACTAATACTTCATTCGGTCTCATCAGTGTGACCCGAGTCTCAGGAAATGCTATTCACACCCAGAAAGTACTATTCATAACATTGGGATTTTCAGGCATTACAATGGGAGGTGATAGAAATGCAAGGGAGAAAATGCAACAAATGCTGCTCATTTCACAATAGATTTGGAGTTCAATTTTTTATTTTCCATGGTGATTTTGGAAAATAATTTGATACATTGTGTTCTTAATTACGTATTAACATGCATTCTGGTTTTAGTTAAGAGATTTCAAAGCCTACACAAAATGTTCATTTCTTGAATTTGAATTTGTAGATTCTTGATGGAAAAGATCTTTTGAATGACAGAACAAACACTAAACTCCATTACCCGAAGAAGGTATTATCTTTCCTACGTCATCAAATTAAGCTTAAAAGAAAAGAGAAATCTATTGTGCTTACTTCTAGGTTTTTACATTCATATAACTAAGTTAAAGTCATTTCCCATAAAATCTTGAAACAACTTAATATGGTGAGGTTGATTGAAAAATGAACTATAGGCGAGATATGAGAAGTGAATTTTAATGCTTCACTAACATGTTTGACATTTTCTAATAAATTTGAATTTAATTCATTACATGAACTAAATGATTGTCATCTTTTTCTTAGTTGCTTTCCTTTATTTGAGATAAATGCAAGTAAGCTTTGCATTCTAACAATTTAGATAAATGTTAATGTTGCATCTAATAATGTAGAAACCAGAATCCTAGAGGCTTGTTTGTCAAACCATTATTAGAAATAAGGAAAATTCTAGTAAGGTATGCCTATTTCTATTCAATGTATGTTTGCAATTTTTTGAAATTTCCTAACAATACAGTCTTGTAAGTTATTCTTGTAAAACAACAGAATTTGATCTTGAACAACATTACTTGCTACGTTATGCATTTAACACATCATTTTTAAGTGAACTTATATGTTATATGCCATTGGATCCAGGACTTGAAAAATTGTTTTCCCTTTTTCATGTTAGAATGTGCCTCCTGCAATCCTAGTGCTTCTTAAGAGGAGCACAATATATTTTTACCGTGAGAAATTTAATCATTTTTATTCTCATCCTAATTTTTTTATGTTGACATATTTTTGCCTTTAATGAAAACTTTTTACTCCAATTACTTGAAGTTATCCACTTGAAAAGCCATTCCTAGAAGGTCATCTAGAAGATCATATGCATTGAAGTTACCAATAGGGTTTTTACAGGTTTATTTGAGTTTTTGTGAGAGGTATTAGCTTTTTATGTACTATTTAAAAAAAAAATATGACAGACAAATCAGTTGCAAGTTGGTATTCCACGATGGATTCACGACGAACAAAAATTCATAGGCATATCTTCATTGGAAATTTTTCGTGACAAATTCCAATTCGTTGCGATAATTCTACAACGAATCTTATCCATTATGAGTAGAAAATTTTAGTCGCTGTTATTTTTCAAAAAATTATTGCGATTCAGCATAATTTTGAGATCTGAGACAAAAAAATTCCATCCCAAATCCGTCGCAGTCCAAAAAATATTTTTAAAAAATATTTGATGGACAACCCATTTTTTGATCCATCGCAAATTCTTTTGAAATTTAAAAAAAATTAAATTATCTATTTCAATAACCACCAAATATCAAATTTGATATTAATAAATAAAATACCACATTTAAAATATATTACAATAAGTCAATAAATAGAGTAATTAAATATAAAATAAAAAATAGATTGCATTAAGTCACTTAGTACTTACACTATAACTAAAACTTTAAAAGCCCCATTAGCTCCACGAACCATGAATTATTTAATCTCTGCCTCTGCAAACGGTCATAAAAACCTTAACAAGCTTCTCAGCATCAGCATCACCATTTTCATCATAATCTCTACCTCTACAATAGACCTTACACATCATACTGAAATTCAATACGAGAACATACCAAATGCATAAAAATCATAAATAGGTTTAGGTAGGAAAAGAAATCAAAAGGCAAAGTTATACCACCATAACCTTTCGACAACTAAGATACTTCTCAATTTATCAATTAAAAGACAATTTTGAATTCAAAAGATAAAATTAACTAATGTAATAATGAACATGACAACTTATTACATATCAAATTTATGACCTAGTAAAATTCAAAAAAAAGAACACAAAAAAGAAGCACCGAAACCTAACCAAAATGCAAACTCGAATCACAAGTCAACTCACCAAAGGGATCAAGAATAATAGAACATGCTTTAGTCACTTTATGTCAAGAGTGCAGAAAAGCATATTAGAAATTTGAGGGAGGTGAAAATTAACAAGGTTAATTAATAATTTCATGAATTGAGGGACCAATTCTCAAATTCATGGATTGAAAAAGCAATTTTCAATTCTCAATTTTAAATATGACGTTCGATAAGAAAGTAGAAATGTGTAAAATTTAATATAAGCAGCTGCCATGGATCTAACTAAAATGAAGGCAATCAAGGAAACAATAAAATACCATAAGCAGTTTCAAGATTAGCTAAAATGCAGCTTATAATTATTAGGCATGATAACCTAATAAAATTAAATAGATCAAAATGTAAATAAAAAAGCAACTTATGGTTATCTGCTTTCTCCATTTCCAATCCTCCATAAGTTCTTTAACCGTAGTAGCTCCAATCACTACTGACAAAGGTGCAAGAACACCAAGCATTATATAGGGCGTCAACGAACTAAACAAAGCACAAGCTACTATAAGAAAATATTTGGGAATTCTAAACTAAAATCAAGCTACTACTGAATGGGATTATTTACCTTCACCGATGGAATATCACAAGTACCTGAAGAGCTTGTTCAATTATATAACTCATAATTGCTTTCTATCTATTATCTTCAGTTTTAAAGATATTAGAAAATTTAATATAAAAAAAACACACTCATAGAATGCTATTATTCAATAGACAAAACTTAATCTAAAGTTCTCAATCTGTTTCCTAAATTCTAGAAATTTAATAGTTCAGGTACTTAACAATAGATGCAGTTTATAGGCATAATTTAGGTTGAATTAAAGGAAACTTTATTCATCAAAATTATATTTCTATGCACTAATTTCATCTCAATCAGAGTTTTATATAATGAGTTTTAGCTAAAAAATTATGTACTATTCCGTAAAAACCTACACATTAAATTGGCAACTTAAAGATTTATTATAATGTTAAACCTTTATTCTATTAACTATGGTTGATTCTTAACACTTCTGCATCAAAATGGTTATTAATTTAGAGACCTACAGTTGAAGAATAAATCTAGTCTCTTGTTAAATTCTACCATGATAGAGTTTAGTAGATTCTATACTTTATTCTTAAACAGAAACACAAGTCTTAATAGTAAAGCACCAGTAAACACTTTTCTTCTTAATATTTCATCATCTCACCCTAATTATGTATTCAATCCACACATTAAATTGAATTACAGCAACTCAAAGCATCTATTCTAATTAATAACACTACATACATCTAACGTCTTAGAATTGCACGAACACAAAGCCAACCAACAACCAACCAATTTCAGCAACACAAAACAACAAATTTCAAGTAAAATGCTTCTTTAATTTGTGTTATAACGTAAACAAAATCAACTACATGTAGTCATGCATAGACAAAGCTGCGTTTAAATTTTCTTTTTTTCAAATGCAAAGTTGAATGCAAGTGGTATTAGCTGTAATTTTTAATTACTTTTTCCTATTCATCGAATTCTCATTATCTTTTTCATCCAAAGAGAAACCAAGCCAAATGTTGAATGCTTATTTTTTTAATCAAACAATTATGAAAAGCCAACAAGGCCATATACAGGCAACCTTACCATGAACACATTACACATGTACTTATTGCCCTTTTTAACACTCAAATTTTGCTGCTTTATTTGTTGCCAAAGATAGTTTGATCTAGATTTAAAACCTTAATACTTGTATAAAATCATCTACAAGTCTACTAATTAAATTAAATTAACTCTTAGGATCATCTATAATTCACATGCTTAAAGTTTTTAAATACTTTTATATCTACTCTTCCATAGAAGTGTACCACTTTAAAAAAAATAAAAAAAACAAGTATGAGGAGAATCTAAGAATCTAATCTTACATTAAGTTGAGTGGTAACCGAGTCCTCTTGGTTTGTAGGAGCAAGCAGCACCGAACCCATACCTGAAGTAGCATTCATAATAGCAAATGAGTTGTGGGTTGTGAGCCATGAATATCTATTAAATGCCAGACCTAGAATAGCAAATGTGAATGAAGCAAGAAACCAAGACCTAGATCACGAACAATTTGAAGATTAAAACACTAAATCAAATAATAAGCTGAATAACAGTAAAAATCATAACCTAAATAAAAAAATCAGAAATAGAAATCGAAATTAAAATCAAAATATCAAATCATAACACATTACTCGGTTATTATAGAGAAGGCAGAGGAAAAAATGATACCCATTATCTTTGAGTCCGCGAAACTTTAAATCCCATTGACACAAAGCCTCTGGTACAGAACACCAACACTAACCCCAATGGCCAAGATTCAAGCGACGGCAATAGGGAACAAGAATTGAAATCATGGCAGGAAATAAATTGAAGGCTAGGCAAATGAGAAGGTGAGAAGAGAGAGAGAAGCAACCCCATAAAAAAAAGGTAAAGAAGAAAATGAGAGAGAGTGAACAAGATGCTTATACAGGAAGCTGTTAGGGCATTTAAATGACGAACTTTATTTTTTAAAATTTAGAGAAAATTCCAATTTAAGTATAAAAATAATTTCATAAGATAATTATTTTTTTTCACAAAATTTTTTAAAGGTCAATTAACTTCTTTTAATTAAATAATTTCACAAGAACTATTAAATTTAATCTCTAATATTACTAAACTATGTTATTATAATTTCAAAATAATTTATAGAAAAAAGTCTAATAGATTTTAAAACCAAAATATAAATACTTAGATATATATTTAACACAAAGGAATAAAGTTCGTTGACTATAAAATTTTTAAAATAGGATGTTGTTAAATATTTGCATTATTAATTTTAGCAAATTAAATTGAGAAATTATATTATAAAAACAATGGCATAAAAATTCAAAAACAAAAATGCAGCAAAAATTTAGCGACGGATTATTTCTGTGCAAATTTTATTTTTCCGTTGCTAAATATGCTAAAAATCAGTCGCTGATACTTGCACCACATTTTACCGCTAAAATCTGGAATGAATTTCACTTTTCTATTCTAAATCCGCCAGAGTTTTTATTTATATTCTTTCAATATATAATTTTGCAATGGAATTTGAAATCCATTGGAGATCCATAGCAAATCCACAATGGATTTCTATCTGTCACAGATTTAGGCTTTTTTTATAGTATAAGATTCTTTTTCTATATTTATTTAATATTATATATAAAATGCAAATTTTTGTTTGTTAAATTATTTATTTGAGTGTGTAAGTTCTATTACTTAAATATAAAATATAAAAGGAAATGAGTATTCTTAAAATATATCTAAATATTCTACAGTGGATTGGTGATGGAAACTTCATATAATTTTTTTATAAAAAATAATTCTATTAAATTCCGAGACAAATAACAGATTTTCCGTCCAAATTAAAAACAACAAAATAAATAAAAATCAGCAATGAAAATTTTTAATTTACGACAAATCATATCCATCAAGAAATTATTGCAACAAATATAAATCCGTTGCGGATAATCTCCAACTAATATTTTGCAACGGATTTGTGCCCATTGCAAATCCATTGAGGAAATGAATTTTGTAAATTCTGTGATGGATTTATCCATCGCAAATTTTAAATTGTTTTATAATGGAAAGACAAAATTTTATTTATCCAGAATAATATATTTATAGTACATATGGTATACAAATGGTATATGTATAATTTTTTTTTCAAAATAGCATATTTGCAGTATATTTATGATATACTAATAATATTTTTTACTTTCATAATATAAATTGAGAAATTATATTATAAAAACAAGGGCATAAAAATTCAAAAACAAAAATGCAGCAAAAATTTAGCGACGGATTATTTCTTTGCAAATTTTATTTGAGCTTTTATCTACTAGACAATTTTTTGCTTCTGATTTCCATTGCTAAATCTGCTAAAAATCAGTCGCTGATACTTGCACCACATTTTACTGCCAAAATCTGGAATGGATTTTGCTTTTCTATTCTAAATCCGTCAGAGTTTTTATTTATATTCTTTTAATATATAATTTTGCAACGGAATTTGAAATCCATTGGAGCTCCATCGTAAATCCACAATGGATTTCTATCTGTCGCATATTTAGGCTTTTTTTGTAGTATAAGAATCTTTTTCTATATTTTTTAATATTATATATAAAATGCAAATTTTTGTTTGTTAAATTATTTATTTGAGCGTGTAAGTTCTATTACTTAAATATAAAATATAAAAGAAATGCGTATTCTTAAAATATATCTAAATATTCTATAGTGGGTTGGTGATAGAAACTTCATACAATTTTTTTATAAAAAATAATTTCATTAAATTCAGAGAGACAGATAATAGATTTTCCATTTAAATTAAAAACAACAAAATAAATAAAAATCAGCAGTAAAATTTTTTAATTTATGACAAATCAGATCCATCAAGAAATTATTGCAACAGATATAAATCCATTGCGAATAATACCCAACAAATATTTCGCAACGGATTTGTACCCATTGCAGATCCATTGAGGAAGAACAACCAACGAATTTTGTAAATTCTGCGATGGATTTATCCGTCGCAAATTTTAAATTATTTTGTAATGGAAAGACAAAATTTTATTTATTCAGAATAATATATTTATAGTACATTTATGGTATACAAATGGTATATGCATAATTTTTTTTCAAAATAGCATATTTGCAGTATATTTATGGTATACTAATAATATTTTTTACTTTCATGATTTATGCTATGTAAATATTATTTGTATATATTATTATACCTTTCATTTTAACTATATTATGTTGTTTAAAAATGAAGTTAAAATAAATAACAATAGTTTAAAAATCATAATTAAATTTATTTATAAGTAATCATAATTTTAATATGATGAAATTTCTTTTATATAAATATATATTTGAAAATAATTAAATATCTTATATTTATGTGAATATTGTTTGAATGTATTATACCTTTAAAATTAACTATATTATAATGTTAAAAATGAAGTTTTGATTTAGATTTTTTTTTTTGTTACATGTAACTTGATCTAAACATTTAATGTAAATGGACTTTTTGTTCTTTTACTTGCTATAATTAACTAAAATTAATACATAAATGATGCCAAAATTTGCAAAATTAACTATGTATAGGATTTAGAATGTTCAGCTTCTGAGCAGCCAAATGGAGCATTGTCTAAAAACTGAGCAGAATTTTCAAACCATCAAAGCACGTTATAACAAGAAAAAAAACCATCTAAACCTAGATATAAAACTTGTTTATAAAAACTCAAATGAGTTGTAAAATAAAGCATTAATAAACAACTCTAAAATGACAAGTGAACGAAACTAACACGGAAGTAAGTGAAAAAAAGTCGCATTAGAAGAACAACAAAAAAATTCTAGAGATACATTGTGCATAAGAATGCGAAAAACATATTGCAAAAGGATTGGCACCTTCCTTCTCAAACGGATTAGAATCTCGGAGACTGATCAAAACAAATCAGAAATCTTATAAAGAAAATGGAAAGTAAGCAATACAAATATCTACAATGGAGACGCAATGAGAGGTCCTATATGCAGAAAATTGAAGAATATATCTAAATCGTTGAAAGCGCTTCAAAAGCTTATTATTTCTGAGGAAAATTTAGCTTGTTTTATTGCAAGTTTGAGAAGTGAAGAAGAAAAGCTCATCTTGTGTATCTTCGTCCGGGAAAGACAAATATGACAAAAAGGAAAAGAGAAGGCAGTGGATAAGGAAGGAGTGGAGAAAAATAAATACAGAGGGCGAGAGGTGACGGTGAGCTCTTAGTGGCGGACAGCAGGTAATTGGAGTTTCAGATTGGGAGAGAGAGAGAGAGGGGCAAAACGAAGTGATCTTTTTGATAAAAAGAAGCGTTATTTTTGGGAGTGTAAAAAAAATTATAATTTTGAGTATAAATATTTAAAGGGGTATTTTCAGAAAGGAAAAAAAAAAGTGTTTAGTGTTGTAATTAAATTAAAGAAATAAAGAAGATTGGAAGAATATAATAGACTAATTGTTCTCTACATTAATGTGTATTCTGAATGATACAAGAAAGGGTATTTATAGGCAAAGAGAAGCCTATCAGATAGGTTTTGAATAGGATAAGATTACTAAAGATATAGAATCTTATCTTCAACAGATAGAATTTATCTAGATAGTGTTTATATATTCACAACAGATAGAGCCTATCTAGAGCAGTCATCCATTATATCATAACACTTCCCCTTGGATGACTCTACACTATGAATATGCCTCGTTAAAACCTTGCTAAGAAAAATCCAGTGGGATAAAAACTTAGCGAAGGAAAAAGAGTAGGTAGTATACTTCCCCTCAAGAATAAAATCAATTACAATACATCTTTCAGTTTACGTATTCCAATTTTACAAACATGTTTTCTAAAAATTGAACTTGGTAATATTTTTGTGAATAAATCTGCCGGGTTATCACTAGACCGAACTTTGCATATATCAATTTGTCCTTCCTTCAAAAGCTCATGAGTATAGAAGAATTTTGGTGATATATGTTTGGTTCTATCTCCTTTGATGTAGCCACCTTTGAT
>CANXYI010402378.1:0-16692 GCA_948208565.1 Hura crepitans | reverse complement strand
TGCTGCTACGTCTATTACTACTATTACTACTACTTTTTTATGTTATTTTTGCATTATTTTTTACTTTTTCTTAGTTAGACAAGTTCTATCATTGATTTAGCTAGGTTTAAGCTCTTTTATTGATTACATTTTTGAAATCTTCGAACAAACTTGGTCCATTCAAATAAATAATTGGTTTTAGGTTTCCATAAAGCCATGCAAACATAGGAGAGTGATTTTATCATAAAAAGTACTTTGGTCTTAAGTGCATGATGTCATGTAGGTGTCGACAAGGTTAGATAGATTTCTGTACAAAGTCTATACAACCTTAGGTTAGGTGAGGTAAGTGCTATTTTGTGCAGACTTCACACTAGAGTTAAGCTATTATTGGTCCATGCAGACTTATCAGTATTTTCAAAAACTACCACATTCATTCTTCTTCACTTTACCCTTTTTACTTTTTTCCTTCTCAGGTGATTTCTTTTCCTTTTCTTTGACTTTTCTTAACTTTCTCGACTCATCAAACCCAAAAATATATTTCTCAAGTTCCTCTTCCTTTTTCAATCATTAGGGTGTAGTTCAATTGCTGAGGAGATATCAGCATCATTATTATTGCTAGCTCTAGTGAGTTAACATCTCTTTCAATAATAAAGGGGACGTTTATACCTATTTTAAAGCATTTTATACCCTTGATGATCATGAACTAACCCCGTACCATTGCGCCATTGAATAGGGTCTATTTTAGGGACCTAATTTTGATTTTAGTTGATTTTGCTCACCATGCTTACTTTGAAATATACCTATAAGTATTCCTTTTCACTTTTATTTATTTTTGGTGTTTTGAGTGTTTTCTACCATCTTTCATTTTTTAAAACTACTTTTGGTTTGATAAGTTCATACAGACTTGTTAAGGTTAAGGTTTAGGTGCATGTAGATTCAACAGGGATAAGTATAGTAGATCTATGCGTACACTAATTGTAGGTTAGTTTTATAGAATAAATAGGATGGCAGCTTATTCCTTTTGTTTATGCTAGATTATGAAGTCTATGCAGCTGTATACATGATTGAGGTTTGCACATATATGTTTGTGTGTGGTATCTAGTTTATGAGAACTTAAAGTCTTAAAAATAATGAACTTTTATCCTTTTACTCACACTATTGAATTTTGTTTTCTATTTGAACTGTGAAGATTCATATGGATCTAGGTAGATATATATATCTATGTGGCCTTTTTGCCTTTGTGATATGGTTAGTCTATGAATATGTATATATGTGTTAAGAAGGTTTGTGCAGACTCTACCTATTCTATTTGGTATTTTGTGATCTATGCATATGTAATATGGGATTATGTTTATTTGTACAGCCTTTTACTTAGCTTTTTATTGTGTAATGCTTTAGGTGAATACTTTCCTATGTTGTTTCTTTTGTTACAGATGCACTTTAAGTGTTGAGGGACTTTGCTTAGGCCTTAACAGTGGTTTTCTATTATGCCTATTGCTGTGAAAGAGTGAGTGAGGCTCACAAGTTTTCAAACTTTCTTAGACTAACTAGTAAGAAGAGATTTTAAGAGGGATCTATAGGCTCTAAGAGACCTCTTAGACAGTGGATGAACACCACCAATACACACTTAGATAGTGGATGAACACCACTAATATATTCTATATGTCCTTTAGGGAGCTGACCATTATACCCTTTGATTAGGCCTTTTATCCTTAGCATGCCTTGCATAGG
The DNA here is from genome assembly GCA_948208565.1 of Hura crepitans. Classification (NCBI taxonomy): domain Eukaryota; kingdom Viridiplantae; phylum Streptophyta; class Magnoliopsida; order Malpighiales; family Euphorbiaceae; genus Hura; species Hura crepitans. Next base: position 14,982 of record CANXYI010402378.1, on the reverse strand, counting down.
TCATGCCATTATCTTTGATGCATGTTATCACTTTTTATCTCTTTAACTACTGGAGATGAGAGACTTGTTTAGCTTCGTGCCTTAAGACTAATATATGAACATCTGTTATATTGATTTGTAAGAGAGATGGATTGTTGCAGCTCCGTCGGACTAACCAGAGCTTGACCAGTATGCTAGCTTTTTCATCCTCTATCTGCTGGGGACCACACTATTTTTTAATGCCAATGGCAATATCAACTAGAGTTTCTTACCTACCTTAGAGATCATTAAGCATATATGGGTCCTAGAATGGGTGCTCCATCTCTTTTGGATATATGTATAAGAGCTTAAACATAGTGACCTGAACTAGGAATAGCTATTGGTTTGTATAGGGCTTTATCTTGAGGGTTTTAGTACATTCCTTTACCTTGTTGTTTACTTTATTTCTCATTTGAAGTAGTGGTATAATAAGTTGATATCTTTTTATTGCAAGTTTGGGCATATAGCTCCATCTACTACCTCGACCTTATGAGTTGGATGTCCCTCATCAACACTCAGTGATGTATAGATGGGTGAGTCTAGCCTTAGGGATTTAGAATGCCTCTCTTTGAGATATCATTGATAATACTTGAGTTCTCGGGCTTGGACTAATGTAAGTACTCCTATAATTATTAATACGGTGTTAATATTTTTATTTCTAATTTTTAGTTAATGTTTATCTATCTTCTCAATTGACTAAGTTTAATAGGTATTCCCACTTAAGGAGATGTTAGACTTCATATACTTCACTTGAGAGCTCTCCTATAGAATGTTGCAGACTACTCGTTGTACTTAGGGGAGTATGTTGAGCTAACACATAAGGCCTAATACCTATTATGTACCTCAAAGTCCTCCTGACACCATGCTTTTTGAGAGGTATATTGATGATTTAGGCTTTATCTAAGAGATGATTATTGGAGTTCCTAGAGGTACACAGGTGTTGGTTGATGGTGAGAATTAACCCACATTAGCACTTGTACACCTGCTATCTTAAGTTCCCTATGCTCTTACATCCATAATTAGGTATTTTCAAGTCTTTCTTAACTTCTCAATATTTTATTATTGTTTTCAATCCTTTTATGGTTCATCATGTAAACCTTTACTCCTATTATAGTGGTTTAGCTTTCTTCTTAAAGGAAGAGGATAAAGAGTACCCTTAGCTCTAGTGGTCCTTAGTTTTTGCCTCCGCCTGCTTATACGTTTATTGGTGGAAAAGGCTGAGACCGAGCTTCTCCTTCTCTTGTGCTAGCACTAGTTTAGAGCAAATGCCTAGAGAGGTTATTGGCACCTTGATAGATGTACTTAAGTTGATATATATATGTTATAGGCTTGATGGAGAGTTGACCTCTATATGTCTCAAGATTATGGGTAGCTGGTCCATACCTATTGAGCCTGTTGACACCATATTGGTAACCTTCCATGTATTTTTATTCTATTAATTATTGATTGATATTCTCAAATTGGTAATTCATTTTGATAGGTTAAAAGAGCTCCTATTGAGAGGACCATATGAGTGGTGAAGGCATTCAGGAGGGCTAAGATCGATAAGATTTATGCTTTCTTGATAAGTTTTCCAGTAATTATTAGTTATGTATTTGGAATGCATATGCCTGAAATGCATGAAATATTGATAAGTTTTTAATGTGTTAATACCCCATTCTTCTCTATAGAATGAGCTAGGTAAGAGGGTGGCATTACTTTAAATTTTCTAGTTTTTCACTATCATATGTAGTAAAAAATTAAAACTTTGAGAGAAGCCAGCAATGATAATAGACTTAGATAATTTAGAATTCATCCTAAATAATAAATCTAGCAATGTTTCATGATTTACTATAAAGGTTGACAGTAGATTCCTTCCGTGAGCTCTTCTCACTAGGTTGTTTCAAGCCACAGTGATCCTCTTCAAGGAACACCTTTAAGGTAATCCATAAAAGCAGTTTTCAAAAGAGATCAACTTGTAATTCTAAGTGCTAGTAGGAATTATAAGTGGATGAAGGAAGAAAAAGAAAAACGTGTGTGTTTAATTATTTTATGTGGAAAATTTGTAGTAGAATGTCTCCTTAAGGTGGTGACTACAATGAGGCTTATTTATATCATAAATAAACCATAATTAGGTCAAATTTTAACACTTAAATTCTAGCTTAAGTTAGACTAGGATGGACCCATTAATTGGTTCCCTTTCTATCCTAAGCACTTAAGCCTTTTAATAGGCTTACGTACAATCTACTTTGGCCCCACTTTTATTAATCTTATAGGGCACTCCTATGCCCCATTTTAGATTAATAATTAATTTGATTTAAAGTCTTTTAAACCTTTTAAAAGCCTATAAAAATCAGTAAGTATACTTAAAAGTTTGGACTCAACAAGGCCTAAGTCCAAAAATCCTAATTTTTCAAAAACCCTAATTTTTGGATTTTTCATTTGCAAGTGGGCCCTAAGCCCATTCACTCATTTATTCTTCTTAATTCATCTTCCAATGATATCTCATATCATTATAAAATTCAATATCATTTAATCTTCTTCAAACTCTTTTTATACGTGTGACCCTATGGATTTCTAAATAGTTTGGTAGCAAACAGTGAATTAGAGTCTTAGTCCAACTGAAACTCTATAAATTCAAACTTATTGAATCAATATCAATTCACTAATCAATATATCACTTGTATACAAGTCAAGAAAGGCATCTAGCCATACACCATGACTACTCAAGTGCTAGAAAGTCAAGTGGTTTGACTTAACCCTTCCATATACAGTTACGGTGTAATAAACTCTTCTCACTATCTTTTACCTCATCCAGTTTTGAGTATGGACTTCTGTCAACTCATATCTTAACTAAGTATGTCTAATTAAGCCCTAAACTTATTATTCTAATAATTTCATTTTTATTCCCAAAATGCCCTTAGGGAATCCCAATCGCACATGGCACTTTGCTCTGGCTAGAGATTCCTGAATATAGGTTACTTATTAGAACTGTGAGATAAACTCCCTACTATAATCTAAGGTGATGAATCCTTTATTAATTACTACCCTATCTTCAAATATGTTATGCCATACCTGAGCACCTCACTATGTATACTTCTTGTTTGAAATAAAATTTTTAGAGTCAAAGTATGTCACTCTATATTTAAGATAGTTAGTGATATGAAGTTTAAGAATACTTGCACCACTTATATGATAAGATACTTTCACTGACATGATTAAGTATCAATATGAAGATCTTATAGTGGGTTTCTGATGTACTTACTTCCCACGTAAGCATCCACATGTTAATTCTAAGCATTTTTATGCTTACATCTTTTGAGAACAACTACTTGATCAAATCAAAAAGTATAACATGTGTTGATCTTTTCACATTAACAATGTCCTATCTTGTTAATACTATAATCAAGGTATAATAGGGACTTTCTAGCATGATTTAAGATATTGCAAACAATTATAAGTAATATATAAAAGTACCATGATATAAAGAGAAATGCCTTATAGTATGAGTTCACAAGTTTTAAATACATAAATGCTACCCTATTAGATAAGCTTTAAGGCATACTTCTAACAATCTCCCATTTACACTAGAGCTAATCACCCATGTACTTAATGCCCATTGCACTTACATATTAATCAAACTTTCCTTAAGATAGTGTTTTAGTGAGTGGATCAGCTATGTTATGATATATGAGGACCCTTTTAATTTTCATATCCTATCTACCGATGATCTCTTTGATAAGATAGTAGTGCTGAAGAGTATGTTTAGATCATTGATGATACTGTGGTTCATGAGCTTGTGCAATAGCCCTATTGTTATCACAATATAGTGGTATTGGATCAACAATGGTTGGAACCACTCTAAGTTCTGCAATGAAATTCTTAATCCAAATAACTTCCTTAGCTATATCAGAAGCTACTATGTATTTAGCTTTAATGGCAGAATCAAAAGTTGTATCTTATTTAAAACTCTTCCAAATAACTACTCCTCCATAGAAAATGTATAAATATTTGGATTGTGATTTACAGTTATCCTTATTAGATTAGAAGTTGGCATTAGTATACCTACTAACCTATAGATCTCCTTCTCCATAAATGAAGAATAGGTCTTTAGTCCTTCTAAGTACTTAAAGATATTCTTCATAGCCATCTAATGTTCCTCTTCATAAATAGATTGGAATCTACTTATGACACTATGAGCAAATGCTAGATCAGCTTTCATATGTAACATTGGATACATGATATATCCTATAGCCAAAGCATATGGAATCCTACTCATATACTCTCTCTCCTTTTATGTCTTAGGAGACATAGATTTAGAAAGGTGTTTTCCATGAAACATAGGAATCTAGCCTTTCTTAGAGAGATCCATGCTAAACCTCTTTAACATCTTATTTATGTACGTTGACTGTGAAAGACCAAGCAACCTTCTGGATCCATCTCTATAGATATTGATCCCTAAGATATAGCTTGTTTCTCTAAGGTCTTTCATAGAGAATTATTTACTCAACTAAATCTTAACTAACTGGAGGAGAGAGACATCATTCCCTATTAGTAGTATGTTATCTATATAAAACACAAGGAAAATGAATGCACTCCCACTAACCTTCTTGTAAACATATGGTTTATCCATATTTTGTGAGAAACCAAACTCTTTAATTGTCTCATCAAAATAGATGTTCTAGCTCCTAAATGCTTACTTCAATCCATAGATGGATCTTTAAAGCTTGCATACCTGATTGCTATCTTTTGATGTAAAACCTTCAGGTTATGTCATTTACACTTCCTCTAACAATTTTTCACTAAGGAAAGCTATCTTTACATCCATTTTCCAAATCTCATAATCATAATGAGCAACAATTGCAAGTAGAATCCATACGGATTTAAGCATTGAAACTAAAGAAAAGGTTTAATCAAAGTCAATTCTTTTCTTTGATGATAGCTTTTTGCTACCAATTGAGCTTTATAGGTATCACATTACCTTCCATGTCGGTCTTCTTCTTGAAGACCCATTTGCACCTAATGGGTTTTATCCCTTTAGGTGGATCAACCAAGGTCCATACCTAGTTATCATACATGGAATCCATTTTGAATTTTATAGCCTTAAGCCATGAGTCTGATTTTGAACTCTTTAGAACCTCCTTATAGCTAGTAGGCTTATAGACTTTTACTATAGTCACTTTCTTGTCTTGGTCCATGAGAAATCCATATCTCTTTAGAATATTCTTGACCCTAGTAGATCATCTAGGATACTTGTGTCTCCATAAGGTCTTCTATTTTCTCATCACTAGAAGTAATAGAATTAGGATCAATCAGTTGATTAGCTTCAACTTATGGATCTTGAACTTCATCAAGTTCAATTTTACTCTCACTGTCTTGTGACTCCCCTTAGCCAGTTTAGAAGTTAGTCAATCGTAGAGCCCAACTAAAGTGTGTATGCATATCGAGATATCTCAACTTATTTAACCATTTACTTGTTCTTCATTCATTCTTAACAAAAAAAATGTTATGTGAAAATACTTGTTTTCAAAAAAAAATTTTCAACCAGTGTTACATATTCAAAAATTGGGAATCTTTGTGCAAAAATTCCAGCCGCATAACAGCTGTACCAAGCACTATCCAAATTTTTGAATAGTAACCTACACAAGAAAATACACTTCTATATTCCATTCACACAATTCTATATGCTTCTTGTGATCCTCTGATCACTCTATAACACACAAATAGAACACAAGTATCTTAACCTTAGGAAGAGATATCATACAACAAAACATGCAATTTAAAAGTTTAATATAGTTTACACATTTTGAAATCTAAAAAGAAACATTAAATTACAATGTTGATACAAATTAGATACTAACTAGGTCTATTCCATTTACATTACACATTTGAGTGCACCTATACATCACAACTATTATATATATACAAACTTTAACAAAAGAAAGCCTTCTCTTGATAAGTCTTAATGTCCCGAGGCTTCGAGTATCAAAATGTCTTCATACCTATGTGTCGTAAACAAATAACACTTTAAGCAAATACTTAGTGGTGTCATCAAAATAATGTGTGCTAATTTAGCCATTTAACATTCCATAAGTACATACCATTCATTTACATACTTAATTGCTTTACATACTACATAACATTCATGCAAATGGTGAAATGCCAAAATTATGATCAATTTGATATACATTATGCACCACAATATACATATCATACATGTGTAGCAAATTAACATATAAAAATAACAATTCATCACATTGAGCCATTTTCACATCATACATGCATATATTAGTAATATTAAAGTCATAATATGCATTACGTGTTGATTTTGTAGTTTACCATAATATCTTAACTTATGCCCATGGGGATAACCCCAAACCTATGGATAACGGGATCTTAACTTGTGTAGTGGCCCACATTTTAGACCTTTTGGCTATTTCACTAGCTAAAATTGTGTAATGGTTTCCCCCATGGGACCTTGCGACTGCACTCGTGTGTGTTTGTGTAGTGGTTTCCCCTATAGGACCTTACAATTGCACCCGCATAGATCTAAATATCTTAGCACCATATCCACAGGTAAGACTAAAAGTAAACCTTTAGATCTAATCTAAGCATTAAAGGTGACCAGTCAACCTATCCAATTCATAGGTTGTTGCATCCCATAGGCTAAAACCATTATTTGTAGTTTCATCTCATTAAAAAAAACCTTATATAGCTTTTAACATACATGTTTTAGCCATTGTATGCCTAAAACTACTCATTTTCATTGAAAACATCATTTTTGGCATTCATGCCCATTTTAACATACCGTTATGCAATTTTTGTGCCATATGCACAATCAATCACAATATCCATCTCATTTATAGATTTTAGCATGTATAATACATACATATACTCAATTAAGGTTATAAATCCATTTAGGGCAATTTATAGCTTCATGTTCATCAATTTCTCATTATATGGTATAATGTGTTTTATAAAACTCTTTTTAAGCTTATTTTGGGTTTAAGACTATTTTGGTCAAAAGCCTTATTTCTTCATGCTAATAATCACATTTGAAATCAACATAATAAGTAAAACATGTATACATTTCAATATACACAATTTATAAGCCATTAGACATATGCACACTTACAAGGCCATTTGGTTATGCTAGCATACATAGGCATCATTCATCTTCATTAACATTCATGTACATAGTCATATTCCATAACATATCTACCCACATTTAAGCTTAAGGCATCAAAATATATAAGCCACATGCCATGTAGGGATTTTGGCCACTAGACCATTTTGGCCTTCATTATGTAATTTTACAATATCATACTCATTTAGTGTGCTCTTTAGGACCATTGTTCATGTTTAACACATTAATTATTCATCACATTCTATGGTCACAAACACTTGTATACATACATGGTTTTTCATTACCATTCACTATATCCAACCATACCAACATATATCTTAATAATGCCTAAATAGCCTTATTAAAAGCCAATGAACATTCAAAATATAAACCCTCAATATGGCACTCCACCCATTCAGGCAAAGCTTATAAAATGGCCATTTATTGCACATTCATCTTATACATTATGTAAACATAATGATTAAACACAAAAACATGAAAAGCACTTACTTATACGTAATATAGTTATTTTTCCATACTATGTATATTTGGACCATATATGCACAATTTTTGGCATTTATGAATTCTAATATATTCTATCCTTTCCATTCATTCATAATTATGCCAAAAAAATGAAATAACTCTATTTTAGACTTATTTAACCTTAATTATGAAATTAGTCCATCTAAGACCTATTATGCTCCATATTAAATGCATAATGCCACATTAAGCTTAATTCCATCTCTACTTGATTATAATCCATTTTCATCATTTAGGACATATTAGTACACTTATTACAAGTCATATAATCTATTAAATACATGACATTAATGGCAAAACATAATATCAAGCATTTATTACATATTATGTCTAATATGGAAATTTAGAGATTTTAATTGAAATTACACATTCTATTTCAATTACACATACCAAAATAACCAAAGAGGAACCTCTGAGGTCCATTTATGCCTTCATCTTCCTTTTATCACGATTCGGTTTGGAAACCCCTAATGTAAATTGAATAAAACTTTGAAAAATCATAATAAATCAACCATAGCTTCAAAAATCAATCTAATACCATATTACATATTATAGAAGTTAGAAATTCATACCCAAACCTAAGTAGGTCACTATTCACAAACTAAAAAAATCAACAATTTTGAGCACTCTCTTCACAAAATTCCACTTCTTAGAGGTGTAAAATGGTGTAGAGGCTCTATAGGGTCAATTTAATAGAGAAATTTTGGCTCTAATGGAAGAATGAAGAAATGAAAAGTGGAGGATGAGAGGAAGTGTTACTGTCAGGTTTAAAAGAGAAAGAAAAATAGGAATTTTGACTTTTTATTTTCCCATTTGACCTATTTATACCCCTTCACAAAAATGTATTATTTAATGCATTTCCCCTAATTTTTTTTCTCTTCTTAAGTCTAATTAATAGCCATTTTTATTACATAAATTTTAATTATGCCCCTAATGCCTCCAAAAATTAGAGCTTAAAAAATGAAGAAAATTGATTAAAAACACTATTTTCCATGTTACTCGATTTTCAAAAAATTACTTTCCAATATCTAAAAATTCCAATTTTAGTGCCATTAGACTCAGTGGAATTTTTAAGTATCAAGTTGTATAAGTTTTTTAATTTCTGAGCAACTTTGAAGATAATTTACGGTTCAGCTTTGCTTTGGTCACTATTCCTAAGACACTGTCATAAAAACTTTCTTAGCATTTTTAACCACTTTAGTGACCTCTAATTGAGCTCAAACTTTGTCCAAAATTATTTTATTATTAATATTTTCATCTAGTGACTTTAGTGCATCTTGAGTCTTAGGAACACTATTTATCCTAGGAAAATACTATTCATAATTGTCGAGATTTTTGGGGTGTTACATTTCCTCCTTCTTAAATAAAGGTCATCCTTGATATTAGAATATTACCTAGTTCAAACAACTACCGATATTGCTATTTCATTTATGCTTCTACCTCTTAGATAGCCTTTTCTATCCCGTGATATCTCTAGATAACCTTCACTAAGGGCACTATTTTATTCCTCAATTCCTTCTCTACTTTATCTATAATCCTCACTAGTTCTTCTTTATAAGACAAGTCAAGATTAATATTAATTTCTTCCATTGTGATCACATACATAGGATTTGATCTGCATCTTCTGAGTATGGAAACATAAAAGACATCCTAAATCTATTATAAGTCCGAAGGCAAAGCTAGTCTATAGCTTACTGGTCTCATATGTTCTATGATCTCGTATAGGCCAATAAACCTAAGACTCAACATCCCTTTTTTCCTAAAATGCAAAACCTTCTTTTATGGCAAAACCTTGTCTCCCACTTCATATTCCACCTCTTTTCTCTTCAAATCCATATATGACTTCTGCCTATTAGAAGCTACTTTCAACCTATCACTGATGATCTTCACCTTTTTTTCTGTATCTTATATCAAATTTAGCTCCATGAGCTTGTTTCACTGAGCTCATTCCAACACAAAGGTGTTCTACACTTTCTTCCATATAAAGGCTTATAAGGAGCCATGCCAAGACTCACATGATGACTATTATTATAAGCAAATTCAGCTAAACACAAATATTGGTCCCAGCTTCCTTTAAACTCAATTGCATAACCCCTCAACATATCTTTAAGAATCTAAATGACTCTCTTGGATTATCCATCTATCTATGGATGGAATGTTATACTGAAGCTTAATCGAGTACCCAAAAGCTTAATCGAGTACCCAAGGCATTAAGAAGTTTCATCCAAAAGCTTGATGTGAACCTTGGATCCTAATCCGATATAATCAAAGATGGTACTCTATGTAATTTGACTATCTCATCCATGTAAAGCTCTTACTAGCTTCTCTAAGGAGTAGTCCATTCTTACTATTATAAAATGAGGTGTCTTGGTAAGATGATCTACCATAACCTATACAAAATCACACTTACTCCTTGTTATAGGTAGCCTGACCATGAAGTCTATGGTCATTTTATCCCATTTCCATTCTAAAATTGCTATAGGATAAAGCAATCTAGAAGGAACCTGATACTCTACCTTTACCTACTAACAAGTAAAGCACATAGTCACATACTCTGACACATCCCTCTTCATGCCTAGACACTAATAAGAAAGCTTCAAGTCTTGATACATTTTATTGCTACTAGGATGCATCGCATAAGGAGCATTGTGAGCTTCTTATAGAATCTGCTTCTTTAACTCTTCCATATTTGGCACACAAATTCTGTCATGATAGTATAAACATCCATCTCCCTTTATCTCATACTCTATCAGCTTTCTCTCTTAGATAGCACTTATAAAATTCATCAATATGAGATCATCTCTCTGACAATCCTTCACTTGTTGTAATAGACTAGTCTTAACTTACATCTTAGCTAATAAGGCACTATCACTTGTGAGCTGTAATCTAATATTTATGGCTCTCATGGCTGCCATAAACTTCTTGCTAAGTGTATCGGCCACTACATTAGCCTTCCCTAGATGATAACCAATCATGTAGTCAAAATCCTTAATTAATTCCATCCATCTCTTTTGTCTCAAGTTTAACTCCTTTCGAGTAAGAAGATACTTAAGACTCTTATAATCCATATAGATATAGCACTTCTCCCTATAAAAATAATGTCTCCAGATCTTTAAAGCAAACATAATGGCTATAAGCTTTAAATTATGAGTAGGGTAGTTCTTCTTATATGCCTTCAATTACCTCGAAGCATAAGTAACAACCCCACCATTTTGCATTAAAAACACACCCTAACCTATTGTGAGATACATCACTAAATATGGTAAAGTCTTTCCCTAAAACTAGCTGCATAAGAATTGGAGCCTCTATTAATATAGCCTTAAGCTTATCAAAGCTTTCTTAACACTTGTTATCCAAAACAAACTAGACATCCTTCCTTAATAACCATGTCATAGGGGCTATTATTAATGAAAACACATTGATAAAACATCTATAATTCCCTGCTAACCCAAGGAAACTCCTAATCTCAGTGGTGTTTCTATGCAGTTTCCACTCCATCATTGCTTTAATCTTATTGGGATCAACTCGAATACCATCAGCTAATGCTATGTGTCCTAAGAAAGATACTTGACTTAACCAAAACTCACACTTACTAAGCTTGGCATAGAGTTTTTCTTTTTTAGAATCTAAACAAATATTCTCAAATGTTATTCATACTCTTTCTTGTTCTTTAAGTAAACCAAAATATTGTCTATGAATATTACCATAAACTGATCAAGATAAGGTCTGAAGACTCTATTCATTAAGTCTATAAATGTTACAGGAGAATTGATAAGCCTAAATGTCATTACTAGGAACTCATAATTACCATACCTCATCCTAAAAGCAATCTTAGCCATATTCGATTCCTTCACCTCAGCTGATAGTACCCGGATCTTAAATCTATCTTAGAGAAGGCTCCTTTAAGCTGATAAAATAGATCATCAATTTGTGGTAGAAGATACTTGTTCTTGATGGTTACTTTATTCCACTGTCAATAATCAACATATAACCAAAGTGAACCATCATTCTTCTTGACAAAATATAACCGGTGCTCTCCATGTTAAAACACTCGATCTAATGAAACCCTTGTCTAGTAATTCTTGTAATTGAAGCTTTAATTCTTTCAACTTTATTGGTGCTACCAGAGTAGTACTAGGGAAAACCTCAATACTAAACTCAAGTTCTCTCTTTAGTGGCAAATTAAGTAATTCTTTTGGAAAGATATCAATAAATTCAGCCATAATAGGTATGCTACTCACATCTAGTTCTTCTATTCTAGTGTCATATACATAGGCAAGATATGTCTGACAACCTTTCCTTATCAATCATCTAGCTATGACTGTCGATATCACATTAGACAAGAAGTTGATTCTTTCTCCAATGACTATGATTTTAGACTTATCATTAGCTAGAGAGTTAACCTCTTATGTTTGAAGTCCAAAATCACCTGATATTTGGATAACTAGTTTATTCCCAATATGAAGTCAAAATCATTGAATGGTATTTCTATCAAGTCAATAAGAAACTAGTGGTCTTGTATCCGTTAAGGGTAATCTCTATACACTCAGTAAATTACCACATGTTAGCCTATAGCATTACTAACCATGATCTCTAGGTCAAGTGGTTCTAAAACTAACCCCAGATCTCATGGCTATGATGTGCAAACATATGAATGTGTAGACCTTGGATTAATTAATGCTGAAATAGAAGAGTCAAAGAAGAGAAAAGTGCCAGCGATGATGCCTGGCTCATCTATACCCTTTCAAGCTCTAATGGCATAACTAATGGGTAGGTGCTCTATGCTCATGTCAAGACTCTGATCTATCTCTCTGAGCTCTTTTGGCTCTCTCTCATTAACTTCCCTTCTAAACTCTAGTAGGTGCTGGTATTAATCTCTGACTCGCACTCTGTGCCTAAGGATAATCCTTGCATATATGACCTAGCTATCTATAAGTATAACAACACTTGGCTTCCTCCAACATTCCTCTTTGTGCCTCTTAAAATAGGTCTGACACTAAGGAACTGAATCTCTCTTACCTACTAATCCTAGTGTAGAGGTAGCTTGAGACTGCTACTGCCTAGACTTCCCTTTTCCACTTTGAGCTGATTTTTATGATTGGCCTTGCTTCTAGGACTACTGAGTAAAACTAGACTGAAAACTCTTATACTTTTTACCTAACTATGAAGCAACACTAGATGCTCCTTAACTAGTTGCTTTTTTCTTCTAATAAAACTATTTCTTCTCCTTTTGCAATCCCTCAGTAGATTTATTGACTCACACTAACTGAGAGAAATCCTTAATCATTACTGGTACCATCTAAGACTTAATCTCCATATGCAGAGCCTTCTTAAAACCTCTTACACTTGTTTGCCTTAGTGGTAATAGTATCCTTAGTGTATCTGCTAAGCATGGTAAACTTCTTCTCATATTTACCTATCATTTTTTGGTCCTAATTTAGGTCTATAAACTGTTGTCACCTCTTATCAAGGTTGTCTTTAGTAATGTACTTCTTATGGAATTTCATTAAAAAGAACTCCCATATAACTTAGTCTTTTATCTTTTACTCAATGAGGTCCTCCCACCACTTGGATGTCTCTTTTTATAGGAGTGAGGAAGCACATATCACCTTCTCTTCTTATGTGTACCATATCTATTTCATGATTTTCTCGGTCTAGTGAAGCCAATACTCTGCCTTCTTAAGAGTCACTTCTCCCTCACCCTTAAAGTCCTTAGCCCCTATCTTCTTCACCTTTTCTAAGTATATCTTTTAGAGAGCCAATGGTACCTCAGGCTATTGTGGTGGTGGCAAAGGAGCAGTTGCAATAGCTTGCCTTAATAGCTATAGCATCTCCTGCAAAAACACTGGTAGAACTTGTCCTATGGATTGTCCATGTCCTACTACACTTACAAATGTAGACCCACTCTTATGGCCTCGAGTGCTACCGTAGTAGGAGTACGACTTCTCAACTTCATCTTTACTACCTTAAGCCAAAACACTCATCGTATCTATAAGTAAGAACACAAATTAATAAGCCTTAACATCCAATAGTATGTGATGTAGACTTTAGACTCTAAGCACTCAAATGTTTCTAGGAATGCCTAAATTAGAGCTCTGATATCACTAAATGTGACACTCGTTACCCAGTTTGAATGCCAACCGATCGTTGAGCTCGACTAAGGTATACATACATATCGAGATATCTCAACTCATTACCCATTTACTTGTTCTTGATTCTTTCTTAACAAAAATGTTACGTGAAAATACATGTTTTCAAAATTTTTTTCCAACTAGTGTTACATATTCAAAAACTAAGAATTCTTAGGCAAAAATTTTGGCAGCATAATGTTTGTATCGAGCACTATCCTAATTTTTTAAATAGTAACCTACACAAGAAAATACATTTCTATAATCCATTCACACAATTCCACATACCTCCTGTGATCCTCTGATCACTCCACAACATACAAATATAACATAGGATATCTCAACCTCAGGAAGAGATATCATATAACACAATATGCAATTTCATAGTTTAATATGGTTTACACATTTTGAAATCCAAAAAGAAACATTAAATTACAATTTAGATACCAATTAGGCCCATCCCTTTTACATTACACATTTGAGTGCACTTATACATCACAACTATTATATATATACAAACTTTACCAAAAGAAAGCCTTCTCTTGATAAGTTTTGATGTCCCGAGGCTTCCAGTATCAAAATGTCTTCGTACCTACATGTCATAAATAAATGACATGCTAAGCGAATGCTTAGTGGTGTAATTGAAATAACATGTGCTAATTTAGCCGTTTAACATTCCATAAGCATATACCATTCATTTACATGCTTAATTGGTTATATTGCATAACATTCATGCAAATGGTGATATGCCAAAATTATGATCAATCTGACATACATTATGCACCATAATATACATATCATACATGCATAACAAATTAACATATAAAATAAACAATTCATCATATTGAGCCATTTTTACATCATATATGCACTTATTAGTCATATTAAAGTGATAACATGCATTAAGTGTTGATTTTGTTGTTTTCCATATTATCTTAACTTATGCTCATAGGATTAATCCTAAACTAATGAGTAATGGGATTATAACTTATGCAGTGGCCCATATTTTGGACATTTTAACTATTGCACCAGCTAAAATTGTGTAATGGTTTCCCCCTTGGGACCTTATGTTTGCACCTATATAGATCCAAAGATCTTAGCACACATATTCACAGGTAAGATGAAAAGTGAACCTTTGGATTTCATTTAAGCACTGAAGTACCCTAGCAACTACTATATCCCCTAGGTGAT
>CANXYI010402360.1:0-12796 GCA_948208565.1 Hura crepitans | reverse complement strand
ATACTAGATAACGAAATTCTAATTGTGCAGTGGTTCGCATTTTGTACCTTATTCTGTAGCTGCACCTACATACTTATTGTTATGTTGTGCAGTGGTTCTATGAACCTTATGTTGTAGTTGTACCTACATACTTATGTATAATGATATGCAGTGGTTCTATGAACCTTATCCTGTAGCTGCACCTATTATGAACCTTATCCTGTAGCTGCACCTATATACTTAGGTTAAAAAGGGTATTGATATAACTGATCATACCTAGTAGTTGCTTTATTCTTAGTTGACCGGTCAACCTATCTAGTGGGTGTCCAACTGTATAGGCCTTCAACCCATTTTTATTTTTCATTCAAGCATAGGTCATTTTACATTATTCGTTTTCATTTTTCCTTTAGTCTTTTCTTTTTTTTTTTGTCTTTTTTCCAGTGATTTACATAATCACTGTTGTAGATACCTATTTTATCTGGCTTAAATAAACAGTATCAATAAAAAAGTTTAACTCCTACAATATTAATGTAATATATATTCCATAATTTTCTATTGATTGCTCATATTTGAAAAAAAAAGAAATTATTATTATTATTATTATTATTATTATTATTATTATTATTATTATTATCTTTTGTTTATATGTGATTGTTACAATTACCTAAAATTTCATTTTTTGAAGGTAATCGTAAGAAGGTAATATTTAGGTCAGGTAATGGGTAATATGCCTTTTCTTGTTCAATTAACCTATTGATTAAACAAAATTAAAAAAAGAGACTAAAGTCAATATATTTATAATACACTATCACTATTAACAAATAAGAATGATTACGAAATATAATTAATTACAAAATTAACATATATTTGAATAAAATACAAAAAATTATACAAAGCAAATAATAATAATAATAATAATAATAATAATAATAATAATAATAAAAAGAGTGAAACTGAATAAAATAAAAAAATACAATAAAAAATAAAAATAATAAAATACAAAGAGAACTGTTGGGCCTAAGCAGTCTACGTCCAATAGTCAATCCAAGCCCAACAGCTAGCCCAGCGTTTCCCTTTACCAGCTGTCTTCCCCAAAAGTAGGAAATATCTTACCTGCAGCAAATAGAGAGGGGTGAAAGGCTATTATAACAATAAGGAAAAACACTGTAGAGGAATAGCTATATAAGCAGTAGTTGAGACACAAAAAAGGGAGGAAGAAAGACACAAAAATAAAAAAAGAGGGTAAAGACTGGCAACGAAAAAACAACAAAAAAAAAAGAGAGAAGAGACAGCATAGAAAGATTCTGAAGAAAGAAGCAAAATAGACGTAGAAGAAGAGCAACACTGTCAACAACAAAATTAGAGCAGTAAAACAAGGTAATTTAATTATTTAATCTATGATTCTCTCTTTGATATATTAAAGTTAGTTTTGATTTTTCATATATCAAAGGTGTTCAGCTTTCAATTTAGACATTTTCTTTACAATAGTTGTTACCTAGAATCCTATTTCTATATGCATTATAAAAGTCAGGATTTGATTTTTTATTGCATAGAAATAGTCAGAAATGATCTTGTGATTTCAGGCTATAGGTTGGTATTGAAAATATTGTGATAGATGTTTGAAGATATAGGCTGATATTTAGTCCTCAGATTTGGTATTCATACACTTTACTGTTTGGGTTTAACCTAAGCACTCATCCTATCTCTAAAATGGGCAACTATTCATTGCATTACCTAGATCAACTAATGAAATATTTGGTTGGGCAACAAATCATACCATTCTTAGTACTTGATTCAGAATACCAGAAATGGTATGATAATCACAAGTTGATTTTATTTCCAACTAACATTGCTGAAAATATAGAACTTATGAGCTACCAATAAACCAAACATTCAATTAAAAATGCAGTAAATACTACCAAACATTTTGAGAAAGGACAAGGTACCTAAGACAAACTCAAACAATAAATTCGTTTAGCCCCTAATGATCTTAGGATACATATTTCTTAAAAAGAAAATTTTGAGTGAAAATCAATAAAAAAATATTTATAAAAAATGAATTTAAGCTTTTAAATAAAAAAAGAGGGCCAATTTTGTAAATAAAAAAAATCAAAATAAAAGGCTTCATAGTTCTCATCAACTAGGGGCATGAATGAATAAATTTTTTTTTATAAAAGGGATTCTTTTTTTCGAAAAAAGAGAGGTGCAGAGTAATAGATAAAGAACATATTAATTATGAACCACAAACATCATGCAATTCAATCCTATATATATATCCTTCTACCAACACTCACAACTCAAACATGTAATAACTTTAAAATAAAGATGTAAATAAGAAAAGAAGAGATGAGAACTTAGCATTTATATAAAAGGTAAAAAATTAAGATGCCTAATGTTGCCTAATCCCTTTTAATATGAAGTATAAGAACCAGGTGCAAAAAACAAAAAAAAACTGAATTATATCAAAGTTACTTAGAGAGTAAATCAAAATTCAGAAGATATAGAGGAAAAATAAAATAAAGCATTGCAATTCTAATGAACTTTAAAACACAAATGAAAGTTTTACAAAGGAAGGTTAGTAAATAATATATGTAAAAAAACTATCCAACTAGCCATGATATCAAATCACTTAAGAAATATCATTTCTAGATAGCTCGTAAAATAAGTTGGATATATGGTAGTTCATTAGATCATATAAAGAATAAAGACATCCAACAATGCAAACCCATAAATCTAAATATCACTAAATGATGAGCAAAACAATAACAAAATACCAGAACCACCAAAATACATAACTAGTCTTACAAATCTATTAATATAGGTTTCATATAAGTTTACTTTTCAAATTGAAAAGTTTAGATACATGAGTAATGAACCAAATAAAACTTACAAAGATATCTAAGACATAGATTTTAAAAAAATTAAAAGTATCAAGTTTAAACATATAAACATAATAGGATTTAACAATAGAGGAATTCATCTATAAATATTGATTATACATGTGAGATGCAAAAATATAGGTGATTTCTATTATGATAGTTTATAAAACTCATAGAAATTATTAAAAAAAAGTCAATAATAGGATCAAAAATGTGACTTTTCAATACAGTATGAATCATTCATTTGAAACCAGTAGAGCACACATAAGCTGAAACAAATGATAAAGCTATTAGGGTGTTTCTCCTAAAATAAGAAGAACAATAGCATATGTTTAAAAATATAGCAATGTTCAATCAATATAAATGGAATCAAATACAATAACATGAGCTTGAAATTAAGTAAGTCTAGACAGGAAAGGAATTCGAATCAAAAAGTACAAAATATCTTACAAGGGACTCATTTAAAAGTCAAAGGAACAAAGATAGAATTTTAAAGATCAATTTAAACACAAATAACTCCCTAAAACTTTAAGATACAGAAATGGAAGGAGTATAGTAGATATGCCTAAATAAACAACATAAATTGGGCAATAAATAAAAAATTAGCTTAAAAAAGACGATAATCTTAAAAATTTTCAATCTTCAGATGAATTTTTTCTTGATTACTGATCTTCCATCTATTTCTCTTCTTTATAAAAAAAAGGAAATTTTAGTTAAAAAATAGAAAAAAAATTGACAAAAAGAAAAAAAATAGAAGATGTTTGAGTCTTGCCTTGACTTCATCGATTCACCAGATTCTTCTGAAATCCAATGAAAACAATAACCACTACTACTGCTCCTTCTTGCAGTAGTCGTAAATACCCACTAGTCATGCCTATTTTAGCAAGCATCACACTCATAAAAAAATAATCATAAAAACTTGTACCTTTACAAAAAAAAAATGCACTTCAAATAGCTATATTGGGATCAAAAAACTTACTCTATTATTTCTTTTTCCTTCAATGGGTCTGCTTACTGGATTTTTTATGATCGTTTACTCCTTCTACTTCGAACAAGCCTTGTCATTTTACATTTCTACTCAAAGAAGTAGCTAACTGCATTTCGATGGATTTCTTTTTTACAGATCAAGAAGCCTAAATTAGTCTTGGGACTTTATCTTATCAAAGTTATTTTTTGATTATCCTAAAGCTTTTATTTTGAACAAAAACCCATTTCAACTATGGGATGTTTTCCCAGAAAGCCACGGACTTATTGGTCAAACTCCCTTTTTAGCATCGTAATCCTATGATTAGAGATGGTAGAAGGACAGTGTCTATAAATCTAATAGGATAATGAGATAAACATGCAACTAAATCATTTTAAGAAAAGGAAGATGATAAATGATATAAAAAATGAATGATGAAAGCAATGGATAAAGGAGGATTTGCTCACGGCAAAGGCCAAAAAAAAAAAAGAGACAGCAACAATGATACTAGAAATAGTTTGTGACAATGGAATGTAAACTTCATGACCCAAAGATCAACGGTATGGCTAAAAGCAAATGAATATAGGCATTAGCGTAGTAAAAGGAAAGAAGAAGATAAGGGGAAAAGGAAGAAAAATATCATGAAAATCAGGGGACTTGCTGCTTACCATAAGGAGTAACGCTAGTCCCATAAATTAGATAGCAGGGATTGAAGCCAATCGCGGATTAGGCAGTCTCACCATAAGAAAATGGTAGATCTAAGTAAGACTAATATGGCGCGATAGAAGAATTGTGATTAACAAGAGAAGATTTTGAGTTTTCTTTGGCAGAAGAAGAAAAAGAGAAATGAATTGATAATGCAGAGAAAAAAGGAAGAGAGACGGGAGGGCTGTCGACAGAAGAGAAGATAGAAAGATCCAGAGAGAAAGAAATGGGTTTTATAGGTCGGCTAATAACCAATTAATCTTAAGGTTTTTAGTTGATTAGGTTTAAGTTTGGAAGTATATTAGTCTTTTCATATATGAAATATTAATTATTTAATTTTAACATAATTAATTCTTATATTAATTGATGCAGGTCCACAATTTCAATTATTTAATCTAAAAAATCATGTGAGCAAATAATTTACCTAAAATTAGAAAATCCAATCTATAATTAAATTAAAAAAGATTTATTTTACAAATGACGAGGACTAGATTAATGTTAGTTAAGAACATTAAAATATTATTATAGCAAACATAAAAATAGATAGGTTAATTACTACGAGTAAATATAAATCATGCTTATAGATCCTTTAAATATTTGTCTTTGCATATATTATTTATTATAAATACATGAAAAATAAAATATCAAAAAAAAACTATATAGATCACAAGGTCTCATAGTTAAGATGAAACTAAGCATAAAGTTTTAAAATATTCTAAGCAAAAAAAATTACAAATAGAAAAATGTAGTAGAAAAATTCCTAATGAAATTAACTCTCTAAGTTTAATTATATTCATTCCAATTATTTCCTCTCCCATCACTAAAGCAAATTTTGTTGTCGAGTACATTATAAATAATGAAATAAAGATGGGAAGTAATTCGAGATATAAGATAAAGGTACAAACTAGGTATTTTTTAAAATTTTAAACATTAAATTCTTTCAAGAATTGAAGCATTAATTATAAAGACAGTAAAGTTATCAAAGACAATATTTATGATAATTATTTATTTAGGGAATAATAAATAAATAAACATATAAAAGGAAGTAATATCTCTAAAAAATATCGAGTATTTAATAAAAGTCCCCACAAAAACAATACATAATAATGAATGGTTAAAGAGCCGCTTGGCCCCTTTAAAACATTTAACGATAAATTATGATAAATAATTTTAATCAGTATTATTTGGTTCATTCTCATGTTTGAATCAGTGCTCGAAAAAAGTAACAATAAATAAAAATTAATCAAATTATTTAGAGTAATATTAAATAGGAGAATCTAGCGTAGGGAATCTACAATTAAGCTAATTTTATACGTTTAGCTTTCAATAAATATATATATTCATTATATAGAATTTTTTTTAATTTCATTCTTGTGGGTATATTTAAAATGTTTTTGTATACTTATAGGATAATTTGAAAGTTGATAAAGACATTATGTAAGAGTACTAATATTAAACATAAACAAACATTGAATTTTATATCGAATGATTAAAACTCTTAAAAATTTAATCAAGAAGGGAAACCCTAAATTTTTTTTAGTAGAATCATAAATAACATTTATAAGGATTATATTTAAAAAAATAAAAATAATAATAAAAAAGATAATCCTAAAATATAATATACCATTTATTAAAAAAAATCTCGTGAATAATAAAATAACAAAATAACATTTGATGTATTGCTAGGGTCGGATATTTAATGATTAGTCATTTTCAGTAGAAGAAACATATATATATTAACAAATCTTATCGATATTTTAAATTAATATTCGAAAAAATGAGGCAAGTTATGAAATAATAGGAAATATAGAAAAAATCACAATTGGGCTAATAGAATATGTATGGGGTCCAAAATATATATATATTCAAATCATTTCGATGGCATATGAAAAATGTTTTTTTTAGGATAATCCTATTTGATAGATCATGTTTATGGCAAATTATTTGATTGATATCTAAATTCTTATACATTATGAAATTAACCAAATTAATCTATAATCAATTAGTAATATAATAATCACTTAAGTAAAAGATGAAAATAAATGTTATTAGGTATGTAAATTATTAATCACTAACCAATTTATATACGGTTAATGATAAAAAAAATGAAAAAATAGCAAACGAAAAAGAGAAATATTAGTAAATAAAAAATAAAAATATTACGGAATACCTAACACCTTCCCCATATATATACATAACCCTGAACTCAGAAAGCAGACCAAGTTATTTAGTAATTAACTGCACCCTAATCAGTTAGTAGTGACTCTTTTAAACCACATTGTTTAGAGATGGGCCCCTTGCACGCGCCGAGCCCTAGGTGCGACAGCATACATCTATCTAGACTAAAGCTTCTTCCTACTTCTCTTCCAAGAGGTCTAATTCCAACTTTCTTTCATTAGGATTTTCTCGATGGCTAACCATTTTTGTACTGTAAGAGGGTATTCTTACCTCTACTGGAATTACTGCCTCCGAATCGAAGGTAAGGGAATAAGGCATCTCATCGACAGCAGCCTAAGGAATCGTTTGGTATGCCCATAACACACTATTTAACTCTTTCAACCAATAGCCTTTGGCCTCTTGTAGTCTCTTTTTTAAGCCGTCCAAGATGGTTCAATTGGATACTTTCGTCATACCGTTTGATTGGGGGTAAGCCACCGATGTAAGCCTCAACTGAATATTCAAACCCTTACAAAATTCTCTAAATGTCAAGTAATCAAATTGTTTACCGTTGTCTGCAATGAGTAATGTGGGTAACTTGAATCTATAAATAATTTCTCTCTATAGAAACTGTTACATCCGAGTGGCAGCGATAGTGCCCACTAGTTCAGCCTTTATCCATTTTATGTAGTGATCAACCACAAAATTAGAAACCTCAATTATCACTTGGCTTTAGGAAAAGGTCTAAGAATATCCATCCTCCATTGATTAAATGGCCAGGCTATTCCAATAGACTACCGATCCAAGCCCAGTTTCCTTATTATTCTGTAATGAATGTGGCACTAGGGGCACTTTTTTATCATTTCCTTGGTGTCTTTCAAAATGGACAGCTAATAGTAACTAGAGTACATAACTTTCCTTGCTACTGCCCATGCTACCTCATTAGCCTCATATATTCTTTCATGTATCTCTTTGATCATATATTTTCCCTCTTTCAGAGTTATGCATTTAAGCCACTAATGGGTTTTAGCCTTCATGTATAATTTCCCCTCAATTATAAAATATTCAAGTGACTTCCTGGAGATTCTCCTTGCATATGTTTCTTTTAAAAGCAATATGCCTAATTGGAAGTAATCGGCAATCAAGGTATACCACGCTTCCTCCTTCTCGATAACTATTACCTCCTCCCCCTAAATTAAGGGTTTAACTTTTTCTTCAATCTTGAGCCTTTTTAAGGTCTTTGTCCCTCTTGTAGTGGTGACTTTGGCTACAGCATTCGCTTCTACATTATCTTCTCTAGGTGTCTTTCTAATTTCCCATTTGGTGCCTGTATTTTTCAGATTTTGCGAAAACCTCTTTGCTCTCTCTAGGTACTTATTTAAATATGTTTTTTTAGCTTTAAAATTTCCCGTGACTTGCTAGATAACCATTTGGGAGTCATTTTTAATCAACAAAGATTTTGGCTAAATTTCCTTTGCTATCCTTAAACGGCAAGCATTGCTTCGTACTCTATGATGTTATTGGAAGCACTGAAGCATAGTTTCAAGGCGTATTCAATGAAAATGCCTCTTGAGCCTCTCAAAATGATTCCTACACCTATTCTTGCACCTTGGGATGCCCTGTACATTAGTAATTTAGTTGCTTCTAGATTTCTTGATTTTGAAAGTGCATTTACATCTAGATCACTAAATTTCGCAATAAAATCTCAAAGGCCTATGCCTTTATTATTGTCATAGGTTTAAATTTAATGTCATAAGATTGAAGCTCAACAGCCCATTCAACCAACCTACCCTCAACATCGGGACACTATAGAAGTTTCCTCAATGGCTAGTTAGTCCGTATAGTCACCTTGTGGAATTAAAAGTAGTGTCTCAACTTGGTTACTACTATTATTAAGGCTATAAGAATTTCCTCGATCAGGCTTCCCCTTACCTCTGCGCCACATAAAATTTGATTGACATAACAAATAAGTTTATGCACCTCCTGGTTATCCTTGACTAAAATGGCCGCTATTGCTCAATTAGAGGCTGAGAGCTAAAGGAATAAATCTTTACGCTTATTTGGCTTGGCTAAGAGGGGCAGTGTCAACAAAGAAGTCTTCAATTCTTTAAAAGCTTTTTAGCATCATTCGTCCCATTCAAAGTCTTACCCTTTGCGTAGGAGTTAAAAGAAAGGTGAGCACTTTTTAGCCAAATGAGAAATGAACCTTCTCAGTGTTGTAATTCTACCATTAAGCTTTTGAATATCCTTATACTTTTTAAAGGCTACATCTTTAAAATTGCTTGGATCTTTTGTGGGTTGGCCTCTATGCCTTTTTAGGGCACTATGTATCCCAAGAATTTGTTGGAATATACCCCAAATATGTATTTCTTGAGGTTCAACTTCATCTTATATCAAATGGCATGACGTTATAACAAAATGTGCCTTCATGTGTGATGAAGCTAGTCTTTTCCTGATCCTGCCAATACATAGGTATCTGATGATACCTAGTATAGGTGTTAAGGAAGGAATAAACTACATATTCTATCATAGAGTCAATTAACCTATCAATATGAGGCAGGGGATAACTATCTTTTAAGCAAGCTTTATTTAAGTTGGTGAAGTCAACACACATTCACATCTTTCCACATTTTTCTTTACCAAGACAATATTAGCCAGCCATTCGAAATATAAAACATCTCTAATGATGTCTGTATCTAACAACCTTTGCATTTCTTCTCATATGATTTTTAGCTTGTCTTAAGGGTAACACCAAAGCTTTTACATGATTAATTTTACCCTTGGGTCAACTTGGAGTCTGTGTGACATTACCTCTGAGTCAATCCCTATTATCTCGACTTGAGACCAAGTAAAAGTTTGTTAATTAATGCATAAAACTTGAAGGATTTCCTTCTTATCTACTTTCAATAATTTACTACCCATTATGACCTCTCTTTCGGGAGCTACTTGCTTCTTTACCAGCTTTTCCATCGATCTATGCTTAATGTCATCCTTGTCATCTTTAACTCTCTCAATTAACATAGGCTTTTAAAGCTGCGATTCTTTCAAGATGGCTACATAAGCTTTCCTAGCAGCTTTCTAATTGCCTTATACTATCATAACTCCTTTTTGGGTTGGGATCTCCATAATAAGGTATTTGATGCTAGTGACAGCTCCTAATTCAAATAACATTAGCTCGCCAAGAATAGCATTATAGAAAAATGGGATGTCCACCACTATGAAAGTACACTTACTTATGTAAAAGGTCACTTCATCCCCTAATTCTATGTAAAGGTCCATCGAATGGACGATTGGGATGGAAGTGTTCCCAATACCTATCAACAGTATCCTAATCTATTTCAAATTCTTCATCGGTAGCCTTATTTTCTTATAAGCCTATAGAGCCATTATCCACAAGTATTCTTTTTTTTAAGAATTTAGCTATGTATCCTTAAATTACCAGGGCATCTTTATGGGGGACCCTGATAGCTTATGCATCTTTGGCAGAAATTGTAATCAGTGGGAGCGTCTTTGAGCCTACAAAAAAAGTATACTCCCCTCATCCTCCACTTTCTTTTAGAGTGGGAATCATCGCACGAGGAACCACCAGCTATCATTTAGATCACTCCTGCTCTTTGATGCGTTTTAGCTATTTTCAACTTCCTTCTTTCTTCTTTCGAATTTAAATAGCTAGACTCTATTGAGGATGACTCTTGTTTTTTGGATTTGCCCGTATCTAAGAATCTTTTTAAGGATCTTTTCTTAATGAGCCTCTCTATCTCATCCCTCAATTATACCCTACGTCTTTATGGAATTCGCAATATTTACCTTTGTCCCTCCTTACAAGAGTACGCTGGTTTATTTTCTTTGGCCAGTTTACTCTGCCATGATTTTTTTTATCCATATCAAAATTTTATGTAGGGCCGCGTTTAAAGGAGTGAAGCTTTTCTTCTTTGAGTCTTCTTGGATCTTTCCTTCCTTATTTTCTCCCTCGAGGGGAACAACTCCTCAAGGAGAATTTCTTATCCATTAAGTTGGAAGGAGGGTGGTGCACGGCTGTTCGCTCCATTCAAGGGAATTTACATCCCTAAGCGATGTGCAAATCTGGGTTATACTGGCTATCAGCTCTGCTTATATCATCAAGAGCAATGAATGACTTTGCTCTGTCCATCAATTCCCTAAAATTTGCTAGATGGTCCATTATCAAGGAGTAATATAGCCATGTGTTTCTCACATTATTGATCATGGTAATAGTTGCTACCTCACTTTGTAGGTTTTGAATATCTGAGGCTACTTCTTGGAATCTTTTAATGAAGTCTCGTAGGCTTTTGTCCTCACCTTGTACAATGCATGCAAGTCAATGATAGTTTTTTTAATCCATATTTGTATAACAAACCTGGTCTTGAACAACTCAAATAACTACTTAAAGAAGGACGACACTGATTCCGAAGGTAGATCATGGAACTAGTCCAAAACATCATATGTTAAGGCGGAAGGAAAAGCTTTATAGATAAATGCGTCTTCAAAGGTTTGCATATGGATAAGAGTGCAATATCCGGCCTGATGCTTCCTTAGATTTGAACGACCTTTGTACTTCTTCATTTTAATTTTCCTAAAACACTAAGGGAAATGAACTTCTCAAATTTAGCACACAAAGAGTGAATTTGTGTTTCCTTCATAATCGAGTTTCTTTGGATGTCCAAGTCTATATTTCTTTACTGCTTGCACAAATAAATCATTAAATGCTTCCTTCAAATTTGGGACCTCGGTACACTTGCTCTGCATTTGTTCCTGTCAGTTCTTTCGAGCCTCTAGTTCTAGACTCATCGGTCTCTGAGGGAGAGGAATAGTAAGTATATTCAGATTTTTTGCATTTTATCTTTCGGACCGACCTTTTGACTTCATGCCTCTTGGCTTCAGAGGCTGCATCACAATTACCTACAACATCTGCTTATGGTCTTAACTCCTTAAGCAACTCTGATTTGATGTCCTCCTAAAAGCCTTAAAAAAGCCATTGCATTCCTTCCAAAGTAAACGGGGTGCCTTTAACAGGCACTTCTCTATTCGACTCTTCATTGAATATGTTCATCCTCGAGGTAATCGACATAGGATAGAAGACGTCCCGAAGTTTTCGGTATGTTAACTCTCAACAAAAGCACCAAATGATAAGATCCGATCAAGCATAAACGGAGAGGGCCTAAGATTACAATATAGGATAAATAAACCTGTAATAGAAACACTACCTTGGGATGTGCCCGAGAACCTCGCTCCAAAGCTTAATTTAGAGTCAAGGAGAATTTTGGCATAGTAACATTAGTGTAATGGAACATTTACCTTGGAGTGCAGTACATGCTCCTATTTATAGGACTTTGGATGGCAAGTGATTAGCCAGTGAATCATAGGATGGCTTCCACGTGTATGAATGTGACTGGACGGGCTTAAGCCCAATGATCATATAAGATGGAATGGGCCTCGTGGGCCAAATCAAATGGTTATGATAAGTTTGGGTCTTATCAACATCATTGGTTCCATTACAATTTAAAAAAAAAAAAGAAAATAACTCGACTAGATTTCTGAACTTCAATTTATTATTTTTTCAAGAGATTGTAAATAGAAATTACCATAGCATAACAATGATATTTTTTAACTAGAAAATTATAGCACAAAGAGCATATATAAGTGAACTATTTAAGGAAGAATTTCTCACAATTAGTGGTTTGTCGCGACCTGACCCCCGATCGTATAATGCTATTGGGGAATGCACGACATGGCTTTTGGGAGGGTGAGAGTCACCACTAACTGATATGGGTGCAGCTAGTCACCGAACAAGTATGGTCTATATTCTGGGTTCAGGGTTATTCCGACATGGGGAAGGTGTTAGGCAACCCACACCGAGGCCTTAATATATGAGATTTATTTAAAGTGTGTTTTATTGTTGTTGGATACTCTTTTTTTTTAAGAATAATTTTATTTGTTTCAAAATAGTTATACTTTTATTTAATCAATATTTACGATTAATTCATCCTTATAATATTTGTTAATTTTATATCAATTATATGAATGGCTATGAATTAATTATTTAATAAGATCTTTTGCAATTTTATTGGCTTAGAAATTTATGCTGACAAAAATG
>CANXYI010402296.1:0-19120 GCA_948208565.1 Hura crepitans | reverse complement strand
AATTGAGTAGCAATTAGCAATGGTAATGTGTTCATGTATGGAATTTGTAATGATTTTGGCATACAAGAAATATAAAATACAATAACATTATAAATGTGCATTATAGCATAAAGGTGATGGTGCATAAGAATGCAAGTTTATATAATAAATGCTAATGGAAGTTAAAGGGATAATAGGTGATAAGATGATAAAATGTATAATAATAAAGAATGTGGAAAGGGAAGAGAAATACGATACATGTAGTTTGGAAACATACTACATGGTACCAAAATAATCAATCATAACTTAATAATTAATTGCTAACTTGAGGTATAACTCACCTCACATATATCATGCTAGTGCAGCAGCTATAGATCCATAAGGTCACCGCTCTAATATTATGCTGGTGCAGCAGCCATAAGTCTATAGGGCCACTGCATATAAATCATACTGGTGTAGTAGCCATAGGTCCATAGGACTACTACACATATATCATGATAGTGCAATCACTATTGGTCTTAAATGTGGGCTACTGCATAATAGATGAGATTTTTATCCCATTATCCAATATTAGACATGGGCATTTACTGAATATGCACTAGACAATTGAATAATGAAATACAATAGAATAAAGTAAATGTAATGTGATTATGATTAAGATATAAACTAGAACATGAAACAGAAAGGATTGGATTAACTAGTATGTATTAGATATTAAAACTTGCATGTATACATTATATAGGTTAAATAAGAAGTATATTTAAATAAGAGAAGGATTATCATAAGTATTATAATGGTCACACATAATGGTAACTGAGAAACTAAAATAACTAGTATAAACATGATCTATGGGTAAGGAGTCTATGAAGAAGCAAACATATGTCTATAATATAGAATGTTAGTAAGGTAAGGTTATGAGGTCAATACTAATGTGTTATGTTAACATAAAAATAAACTAACATTTAGGAGTTTTGATCTCTTGCATGTTTTATAATATGGACTTGACATGTGAATAACTAAGCTTGTAATGCCCGAAAAATTTTGGAGTTATGAATAGTACTTCTTAGGATGTGAATAGTATTTTTAGAGGTCAGGTCACACTAATCTTACTGAATGGAAGTATTAATTATAACATAATTTTGGATGAAATTTGAAATTAAAACAAAGTTGTTTGGATTGTTAAAAATGATAGTTAAGTTTTACAGTAGTGTCACTTGAATTGTGACATAGCTTTAGTTGAACTATAAAATATTCAAATTTGCTTATAAAATTATAGAATTGATACAACCTGATACTCAAATATTCCAATTAGCCTATTGGCACTAGAATTGGAATTTTTGGATATTAGGAAGTATTTTTATGAAAATCGGGTATAGTGAAAAGTTACATTTTTATTTGCTTTTTTATGATTTTTGAGCATAGGTATATAGAGGTTGATGAGTTTTAATTTATTGTATTCTTAAGGTTTATTGGATTTTAAAAATGAGGCAAAAAAAGAGGTATAAAAAGGGTTAAACTTGGGGTAAAAGAGGAATAGTTCATCTTCCTCCTTTGCCCCAAACAACCAATGCTTCTAAAAAGGAAATGGAGTCATTTTCACTTTCTTTCTTATCTTTTTAAGCCCATTTTAATGCATCTAAGCCCCAACTCTAAACCTCTATGACCTCTACACCTTATTTCTAGCTTGAGATTTGTGAAAAATTGAAAGTTTTGGTTCATTTTTAGGTTCGATGAATAACAACTCGACTTTGATTAGGTAAGTTTTTTTTTTCAATATTTGGTATTTTTTCCATGTTCTCTAAGTGCCCAAAAACATGTTTATGTTGTCAGTTTTTCATTTTAGTGTTTGGTTGATTTTATACAAATTTTTATGTATTAAGCCTATTATAGCCAGTTGAGGAACCCAATAAAAACAAAGTAAGGGTAAGAAGAAGGCCTAAACAGTCCTTATGGGTGCATTTTGAATTCAAAAGTATGTGTACTCAAAACAAATTGTGAAAATTCGTATGTGCCCTAATGTATGTGCATTATGTAAATGTGTATGTTTATGTGTAATTGACTAATTATGATGAGTAATGCTTTATAATCATGTTATATGATGTTATGGATATGCATCAAAACATTTAATATGATTAAAATGTGTGTGAAGCATGTATGGTGTGTGATGGTAGAATGGCCTAGAACATATATGTGTATGTATGTCTCACATATGCACGTTATTGATGATGTATGTCAATAAATTAATGTATATGATTAACTAGACATGAGATAAGATGTGTAACATAAGTGAATGAGAGTTATAAGTGTTAGAGGTAAGATGCTCAAATGGCCTATATGCATTTATATGTATATGTATTCCATATAGTGCATGAAATGGATAATGTATGTAATGAATTTGATATAAGTGATCATGTATAAAATGTGAAATAATGAGATGTTACATGATAATGTGATGATATAATTATAAGTGATATTTTATGAGAAAAAAGAGAATACATGATGTGTCTTATGAGAAAAACATAATGGCATAATGGATTTTATGATCTCATGATAGTAGATGGCCTTAATGTGGCATTTTCATGACATAAGATATATGATCATGTTTAATAAGAGATAAGGATTTTAAAAATCAATA
This sequence comes from Hura crepitans, assembly GCA_948208565.1. Classification (NCBI taxonomy): domain Eukaryota; kingdom Viridiplantae; phylum Streptophyta; class Magnoliopsida; order Malpighiales; family Euphorbiaceae; genus Hura; species Hura crepitans. The sequence continues at coordinate 16,506 of CANXYI010402296.1, read as the reverse complement.
GATAATACATTTTTCCCAATTTGGTCATTTGTTAGCCAAACCAACTTAATTAGAAGCTATATTAAATTATATTAATAAGGTAAAATTAAAAGTAAATTAGTTAGTAGCTCATACAAGTAAACAACCTAGATAGATAGGTTGACTGATTAACTAGAAGTGATAGTAGCTGTTAGGGTTCTTTGATACCTCTGTAGCCTTTGGGTTGCGATGCATGAACCTTTAGCTTATTACATAGCCTTTGAGTTGTAATGCATGATGATTTACGGGTCTTATGATGATTTGTGACCTTTAGGTCTAATGTGTTTTGATCTTCAAATCTATTTTATAAACCCTCGAGTCTGATGCATGTGGGGCCTATGTGGTTCTGAGGGCTTAGATGGTCCACTGAGACTCTATTATCCTTAGCATATGTGGTTTTTTGAGTATGGGCATAATAAATGGATTTTAAGAATGACTTAACATGGTTTTCATGATGTATGAACTTTATACAATGTATAACCTTGTGATGTGTTATGTTTATGTTTTATGCCATGTTATAGCACATATGTACATTATGTATAAAGTTGTGTATCATGTAATAAGTCAAGTGTTTATATTTCATCTACTAATGTATTATATTTCATGGCATGATTGCATAAGTTATTTCAATTACACCACTAAGATATTTCTTAGCACATCATTTGTTATGCAATGCGTAGGTAAAGAGACAATTTAAGCTAAAACCTCATATCATCAAGTTTATCAAGAGAAGGCAATTCTTTTGGTATATTTTTGTACATATATCTAGATTATGTGATGTATAGATGTAAAGCACTCATATGATGTAATTTTGGGGAAAAGTGGGCTTAAACTATATGGAAATGTAAATTAAAGTTTTAAAATGTTTGTAACTTTATTAAAGTTGGTTTTGAACATTTTGCTTATATGATATCTCTTTCTATTGTATGGTTTGTGTTTCTAAGATGCTAATTGATTGGAGTGATAAAAAGGATCACAGGAGTTAGGGAATGAGTTTAAACTATTTCTAAAAGTGTTTTTATAATGTAAGTTACTATTTACATTTGGGATAGTGTCACGATACAATCATTGTACTGCTAGATTTTCAACATAAAAAATTCTCAACTGTGGATAGGACCTTGATTTTGAGAAGTTTTTGTTAATTCATATTTTTATGAAAGACATGTTTTATTAACAAGGTTTAAATCATGTTTTAATGAGTTAAGAATTTATATGAGTTTAGATAATGTGTTTTTGTGTGCATTCCATATTCATGTTTAGTAATAAGGTTTACCTCAATGTCAGACTTGTCACAAAAGGCATTGAGGGGAGTGTTGGAAGCTGAAGCTGAGTGTATGTTTTTCATATGGGTCACTGGATCATTTCCATAAGGATTGTCCTATAAAATGAGATGCTGGACAAGAATCTAAACCTACTTCTACCAAAGGCTAGAAAAGAGATCATAGAGACAAAGGAGAGAGAGTAGGGGGAGCTGAAAGGGACTAATCAGAGTCTAAAGCTGAGCATAGGGCTTATGCTAGGTAGTATGCCATTAGAGACAAGGAGGAGGTTGATTTGCTAGATGTCATTGTCGATACTTTCTTTCTCTTTGATTTTTCTGCTTTGGCTTTGATAAATCTGGGGTCTACACACTTGTATATATACATAACACAAGTACAAGATTGGGGGGTTAGCTTTAGAGTTTCTTAACTTAGAGATTATGGTTAGCAACCCTATAAGCTAGCATGTGATAGTAAAAAAGGTTTATAAATAGTGTCCCTTAATGGTGCAAGGGCATAAGTTTTTGGTTGATCTTATCGAGTTACCTTTTAATGAGTTTGACTTGATATTGGGCATGAATAGGTTGTCCAAGTATCAAGTTATTATAGACAATAAGCAAAAGAGGACATCTCTTAAGGTCAAAGATGGGGCTGAGATCATAGTTATGAATGAGATGATAGATTTTTTATCCAATGTTATCTCGGCTGTTACAACAAGATAGATTTTAAGAAAGGGTTGTCAGGCTTTCTTGGCTCATGTATTTGATACCGGTAGAAGAGAGCTATGTAATGGTCATATAACAGTAGTATTAGAGTATATGGATATTTTTCCTAAAGAGTTACCCAATTTGTCACCTAAAAGGGAACTCAAGTTAAGTACTAAGGTTTTACTTGGCACTGCTCTAATATCGATAGCTCTATATTGAATGGCTCTAGCAAAGTTAAAGGAGTTAAAACTTTAGCTACAAGAGTTACTTGATAAGGGTTTCTTAAGGCCGAGTGTATCACCTTGGGGAGCACTGATTTTGTTTCTGAAGAATAATAATGGTTCTTTTCGATTGTGTGTGGATTATAAATAGTTAAACAAGGGGACTATCAAGAACAAGTATCCTTTACCACAAATTAATGATATGTTTGATCAGCTTAAAGGGGCTAGGGTATTTTCCAAGATTGATCTGAGATCTAAATATTATTAGTTGAGAGTTAAAGAATCTGAAGTGGCAAAGACCATGTTTAAAACAAGATATGGCCATTATGAGTTCTTGGTAATGCCATTTAGGCTTACCAATGCTCCAACAGCTTTTATGAATCTGATGAAATGTGTGTTTTGACCTTTCTTAGATTAGTTTATGCTAATCTTGATCAATAATATATTAGTTTACTCTAAGTGTAAAGAAGATCATGATAGCATTTGAGAATAGTTCTTCAAGTTTTAAAAGATTAAAAGCTATATGCCAAGCTTAACAAGTACGAGTTTTGGTTAAGTGATGTGTATTTTCTTAGACACATAGCTTTTGTGAAAGGTTTACGGGTTGATCCTAGTAAGATTGACGCAATTATAGAGTAAAAGCCACCCAAGAACACCATAAAAATCAGGAGTTTCCTTGGTTTGGTAGGGTAATATAGATGGTTTGTCAAAGGTTTTTCTTTGATTGCATCACCTATGACTTAGTTGTTGAGGAAAGATGTTAAAAGAGTTTTGATAAGCTCAAAGTGATATTGATAGAAGCTTCGATTCTTGTATAGCCAATTTCTAGGAAGGACTTCACCATCTATAATGAAGCATCTCATAATGGGTTGGCTTGTGTTCTGATGCAAGAAGGCAAGGTTATCACTTATTGTGACACCCTCCACCCGATCCGTGCACCGAACCTAAATAGAGGATATGCACATGCAAAATGATATCCAGTCCATTATCCCAAAATCACTTAAAATTAAAAACTTTTATATAAGAAAACATTTCTTGACTTGGAAATGCACTAACAAATCAAAAATCTTTTGGGCATGTAAACTGAGGTAAATATTGGGGTCATCATTTTGAAAATTTGGTAGTATAATAGTTGTACTGGGACACTTTTCCAAATTTTTACCTGTTTAAAAACACTTCTATATATCACAAAACATCATCTCTAACTCAAATGGGTCCTCCTGACCTTCCAAAACATAACAATATTACAATGAGCCTCGGGCTCTCACAATCAACATTCCCACATGCAATTCATCAATCATCACACACAGCATGTGAGAAAATAGAATTAAAATCCATAGTTATAATATTTAATATAAAACCCTATTGTAAAATGTAAATCACAAGAGCACACAACTAATAATGCCATTACATTAATAGTGTCTCTCGAGATGCCAGGACACCATATGATAGCCAAAAGGGGATGCACTAGTTCTAAAACTTTAACGAGCCAAAAAAATGATGAAAATGAAAGAATTAAAACTTTTAGCGAAACAATAAATCATTTTAGGCTAAGAATTAGTGAATAGTGACTTTAATTGACTTTATGCCGGGAATGGTCCAGGATATGCTCAGATGGACCTAAAAATAGCATATCCTAAAGTTCAAAAATTGTAATGAGTCTATTGGTGAAGGAATTTTAATATTCTAAGATCATTTGATATTTATTTAGAATTTCTTAATCTCACGAGTGAATAGTAACCCTCATTCCCAAAGGAGTTTTGACTTGAGATTTTATGAGGATCTTAATGGGCACTATCAAGAATTTTTTGCATGATTTTTGGATGTCTTGAGAAATTATTTTGAATTTCTAAAGTTTAAAAGAAAATTATATTAAAATAGGCTTGGAGTAACACGTGGCGTAATCCAAGCTAGCCATAGGTTTAATATAAAAGCCTTGGCATATGTAGGGGGTGTCACATGTGCCAAAGTGATCATTTTCTCTCTCTCTCACCAAAAATTGATGCCATTAATGCCCTTTTCTCTCTCCTCTATGTTTTTTCTCTTTCTCCCTTAATTCTAGCCCATTTCCACAAAAAATTATATGGTTATTTACCTCTATAGTCTCTTGAAGCCACTCAAATTGATAGAATTAAGAAATAATGGCTCAAAAGTGAGACATTAACACTTGAGGAATAATGCCAAATTTGGGTGTAAGTGATTTTACCCAATGTTTTATTTTTATTTTAGGTATTTCTAAGTGAGCCTAGCTTAACCATGTAACTAACTTTCAATTTAGAGTAATGTAGAATTTTTTAGAATTTTCTAAACCCTAGAAAGTGTATGTTTACAAGAAAAGAAGAAAGGCTTAGAGAGGAAAGGCAACTAAGGCCTTGAAGTGGTGAAATGGGTGTTTTGACACCTTAGGTATGTGAATTTAATGTAATATGTGTGTGCATGAATGTGTATGTAAACCTTTGTACAGAAGTGTAAGTTTATATGTATAAGTGCATGTTAAGGTCATTATGAGAAACCTATATGTGTGATTAATGTGTGAGAAATGCATGTGTATGTGTGTGGTCGAATGGTGTGCATGAGGTAAATGTTAGTATGCCTTTGTATTTGGTAAGAATTTTTAATGCAATTAGGCTAAAAAGTGAACATAAATTATGGTCGAAATATAAAATTGATGAAGAAAAATAATGGTTGGTAAATATGCATGGTATGGCCTAAAATGTGGTGAAGGATGATAGGTATGTATATATGTAAGAGTGGATATTAATAGTAATAATAGTATGGCATGAATGAATAAGTGTATAAAAGTGAATTACATGAAAGAATGCAAGTAAATATGACATTAAGTAATGATAATAGTAATCATATTAAGGCATAAAGATTGTGATAACAATGATATGTGATAGTGATACAAGTGAGATAGATTGCATGATGATGATGACTTGAGAACTGAGGTTATAGAAATGACCAAATAAATAGTGAAATGATAGTAAAATGGATCGTACTTATGAGACATATAGAAATGGAAATGTGCATGTAACTATGATGAATATAAACTATATTATGAATAATGACAAATGACCTATAACTGTGTCATTAAATTGGTAACTAGGAGTTAGCCCATATCAATTAGACACCCACTAGATAGGTTAATTGGTCAACTAGGGAATTAGTAGCTACTAAGGGTTTTGGTCTTCATAGGCCATTACCTATGATATTTGATGGCAAGTACAACCATCAAGGTTTTGATAGTGAGCCTTGTGCACCCGGGTATTAGGAGGTCTATATGGGCTGATCCCTACTTGCCCATCTTTTTATGGACTTGGGAAGTCCCATGGGGCTGATCCTTACTATCCACCTAAAATGATATGATGACTAGGATTTGGGAGGTCCCATGGGGTTGATCTTTGCTATCCCTTCTACTGTTGGGAGGTCCACTAAGACTGATCCCCACCACTCCTATTTGGGAGGTTTTTATGAACTAATCCCTGCTATTGGATAAGTTGGGTAGATGCAGCTACTGAGGTCTAAAATATAGGTTATTGTATAGTCTGGATCCCACTATCCAGTGTCTTTAAGTGTAGTCTTTCCAGTATGGGCCTAAATGGAATAAAGTAATTAAATATAAATGGTAATAACAGTGATAATTTTATGATATACTTGACATAATTAAAGGAAAGGAATGTAACCTGGCAATTTAACTAAACTATGAGGCACACTGAATATTAAGTAATAAGGTTGGCTAATAAATGGTAGAATTGCATTTAACTGGATCTATATGCACACATGACTGGCTTAAAGTGTGCTTGCTACATAATTGTATGTGCGACATATATATATTACGTTAAATTCACCACTGAGTTTATACTCAATGTATCGATGTTTCGTTCTGTAGGTAGAAGAGACTAAAGAGCTAATCAGCCTCAAGACTTGCAGTGTAGCTGGTAACATTTGAGGTTACATTTCTATATATTCTATGTATATAAGGTAGGGCACTCAGGTATGTATAGGGTGTTAGACCCATCTAAACATATGTTTTGTTATCTTTTTCCATATAATAAAATAACTATAGAAGTTAGATATGTGTGCATGTGTATATACATATGTCTACTTGGTTGCATAATTCTGTATGATTTGGGTCTGAGACCCTATGTTTGTGTGATGGTGTATTGTGATATGGATGATTGACTGGAGGACCAAATGGGTCCAGGAGATAACTGTGATGTTGATAATTGATATAAAAGTGCTTTTAATAGGTTTAAAATTTTGATTTTCCACCTGGGTAGTCGTTATGCTGCCTAAATTTTTGTAAACTAAATTAATGTCCTATAAAATGGTTTCATAAGCTAATTATAGTCAATATAAGAATACCATAGGATAATATCAGAGAAATAGCAAGATTACATCATTGGGATGTTTAGGGCTATAAGTGTTAACTGAATGGTAGCTAGGGTGGTGACTGGAAAGGTGACCTATAGGAAATAGCATCTCTTATCAGGTTCCTTTAGGGAATCAGGTAAGGAGTGTTACATTTAGTGCTATTAGAGTAGGTTTAGGCATTCTTAGGCATAGAATACATGAGTGCCATGGTCTAGTGTTCTGTGTTCCTATTAAAGGTACACTATATGAGGCTAACTATTTGTTCTATTGTGGCCAAGTACAATGAGCGAGAATACCCCACTAGAATCGGGGGAAAAGGTGGCAAGCCATGCTCTGACGGTGATTCATAAGCCAAAAGTGAGTGCAGCTGTGCTAGTGCCTAGTGATACAACTCGTCAAGCATAGGTACAAGCCTCACCAACACTATTACAGTAGATTGTGGACTTATTGAGACATACCACTATAACTACTACTCCACCACCACCACCACCACTAGCTCTAACACAACCTCTATAGCTTGTAGCATTATAAAAGATGTATTTAGAGAGGGTAAAAAAAATGGGGCCTTGGACTTTACAAGGATAGTTGAAGATGATGCTGCCAGGGCTGAGTACTGGCTGGAATAGACTGTCAGAATATTGGAGTAGCTAGAATACACCATAGAGGAAAATTTGAAGTGTGCCACCTTACTCCTCCAAGAAGAAGCCTTTCACTAGTGGGACAAAAACTCATAAGACACAAGTTGTACCTAATCTTAGTACATATCTGAGACTTACTTGGATAAGAGGAGATAGGAGTTCCTAGATTTGAAGTAAGGATCATGTTTGAGTATGAGAAGGATTTTGCTCGATTAAGCCAATATGCAGAAGAGTTGGTGCCTACTAAGGAAGAATGATGTAAAAGGTTTGAAAAGGGCCTCAATGTGATAGGAGTTCCTGGATTTGAAGTAGCACGGAGGTTCATATCCGAGTATCGAAAGAATTTTGCTTGATTAAATCGATATCTAGAAAAGTTAGTGCCTACTGAGGAAGAACGTTGTAAGAAGTTTGAGAAAGGCCTCAATATGGAGCTGAGGATGCAGATAGCCACCACAATGATTTGAGAGTTTTTTGGTTTAGTGTTAACAGCCTATGTTATGGAGGAAATGGTGAAAGAGAAGAGAGAATTATTTCAGAAAAAGAGGCCTTTCACTGTGGGATAGACTGGTTCAACTCCTGGTGCAAGTAAGAAGCAGAAGGAAGCCCCACAGTAGTCCTACAGGTACAACTAGACACAGAGGTCAAGTCAGGCATCTCAATCTAGGACTCAACCTCCATGGTAGGCCTCTAGTACCCCAGTATCCATAGTGAGGAGTGCACCTCCAGTGTGTGGGACATGTAGTAAGAAACACTGGGGTCCGTGTTAGCAGATGAGACAGGGAGAATGTTTTGCCTATGAAGCTAGAGACCCTTACCAAATGGACTATCTGAAGAAGCAAGCTGATGCTATTCAGTTACAAGCCTCCTCCTCATTACCTGGTAGAAGTCAAAAAGAGAAAAAGAATGACAAGTTGGGTACCAATCAAAGGACTAGATCAAAGACTCGAGCACTAGCTCATCAGTATGCTATCTAAGCTTGTAAGGAAGTTAAAGCACCCAATGTGATTGCTAGCATATTCTCTCTATTTGATACAACTATTTTGGCATTGATAGATCTAGGATCTACACATTCATATATTTGTACTGCACAAGCACAAAAAGAGGGTTGGGACTTAAACTTATAGATCTAGATATCCTGGTTAATAACCCGATTAGGTAAAGTGTGATAGTGAATAGAGTATATAAACATTTTCCTCTAGTAATTCAGGGTTAAGTATTTTCACTTGATTTTATTGAACCCCCTTTCCATGTATTTGATGTAATCTTTGGTATGGACTAGTTATCTAAAACTGAACAATGGTTGATTGTGAGCAGAAGAGGCATACCCTTAAAACAGTCGAGCAACATAAGGTGATAATAGTTAGTAAGTAGAATTCCTTGCCTAATCTTATCTTAGCTGTAATAGCTAAGTAACTCATCCTAAAGGGATATGAGGCTTACCTAACCCATGTAGTTTATTCAAACAACACCATATCGAGCTGTGATTAGATACTAATAGTGTTAGAATTCCTTAACATATTCCTAGATGAATTACTAAGATTGCCACCATAGCAAGAGCTTAATTTTAAGATTGAGGTGTATCCTAGTATTACTCTTATATCTATTACTCCATACCGAATGGCACTTATAGAATTGAAAAAGTTAAAGGTGCAGTTGTAGGAATTGCTAGATAAAGGCTTTATTAGGCTGAGCACTTCTCCATAGGGTGTACTAGTACTTTTTATGAAAAAGAAAGACTCTTCGACTGTGTATAAATTATAAGAAGTTAAATAAGGTGACAATCAAGAATAAATACCCATTGCCTAGAATTAATGATCTCTTCATTAGCTCTGAGGTGCTAGTGTGTTTTCTAAGATTGACTTAAGATTGGGGTATCACCAACTAAGAATTAAAGAATTAGATATCTTAAAGACTGCTTTTAAAACCAGATACGGGCATTATGAGCTTTTAGTGATAACATTTGGACTCACTAATGCCCCAATAGCTTTTATGGACTTGATGAATAGGATCTTTAAACCATACTTAGACTAATTTGTCATAGTCTTCATTGATGATATTTTGGTGTATTTGAAGAGTAGAGAAGAACACGAGCAACATTTAAGGATTTGTGTTATAGACTCTAAGGGAGAAATAACTATATGAAAAATTGAGTAAGTGTGAATTATGGTTAACTAAAGTAGCCTTCTTAAGTGACATTATTTTAGTAGACAACATTAGGGTTAACCCTAGTAAGGTTAAAGTTGTATTAGAATAGAAGCCTCCTAGGAGTGTGACTAAAATCCAAAGCTTTCTAGGGTTGGTTGGTTATTATCAAATATTTGTAAAAGGCTTCTCAATGATTGTAGCCCTATTATCTAGACTGTTGTGAAAGGATGTGAAGTTTGTATGAGAATAAGTGCCAAGTAAGCTTTAACAAGCTAAAGGCAATGCTAATTGAAGCACCTATACTCATTCAACTCGAGCAAGGGAAAGATTATGTGATTTACAGTGATGCACTTGATAATAGGCTTGGATGTGTTCTAATTCAAGATGGAAAGGTAGTAGCTTATGTTTCAAGGCAATTGAAGCTGCACAAATTAAATACCTAACACATGATCTAGAATTGGCTGCTATTATATTTGCTTTGAAAGTGTGGAGGCATTACCTATATGGTGAAAAGTGTTACATTTACATTGACCATAAAAGCTTGAAATACCTTCCCACATAGAAAGAGTTCAACCTGAGGCAATGACATTAGATGAAGTTGATAAAGGATATGATTGTTTAATTGACTATCATTCAGGAAAGGCTAATGTGGTAGCTGATGTATTGAGTTAGAAGTTTATAGCTGCTATGAGAACCATGAACGCCAGAATAGGGCATACTAAAGAGGATGCAATTCTAGATGAGTTATAAGTAAACTTGACTTCAAGCAATAGATAAAAGAGGCACAAATGCAAGATAATCATCTTACATAGATAATAAGTAAAGTCAAAGAGGGAAAGACCCCTAAATTTGAGATTAAAGCAGATGGATGCCTATACTCCCATGACTACCCAAGGTAGGTGAAATAAAGATATAGATCTTAAGGGAAGCACATAAAGCTCCCTATTCCTTACACCTAAGGAGCATAAAGATGTATCATAACTTGAAACCCCGCTATTGGTAGCTAGGAATGAAGCGAGAAGTGGCAGATTATGTGATTCAATGCTTAACATGTCAGTAAGTGAAAGTAGAACATCAAGTTCCTTCTAGATTACTGCACCCCATAGTAATTCCAGAGTGGAAATGGGAGAAAATCACCATGGATTTCATAATGGGATTACTGATGACTATAGGTAGGTGTGATGCAGTTTAGGTGATCATGGATAGGTTAACTAGGATAACTCATTCCATCCCAGTTAGAATGGATTACTCCGTAGATGAGCTAACCGGGTTATACCTTGATGAGATTGTGAGATTGCATAAAGTGCTAATTGCCATTATTTCAAATCGAGACCTTTGATTTACTTCTAGATTTTAAAGGAAACTACAAGTACTTATTTGACTTTCAATACATTATTTCACCCATAGATGGATGGTTAGTTAGAATGGGTGATACAAGTAATGGAAGACATGCTCCATAGTTGTGCCATTGAATTTAAAGGAAGTTAGGATCAATATTTATCTCTAGCTGAATTTGCCTACAATAATAGCCATCAAGCTAGTTTAGGCATGGATCCTTACAAGGCACTGTATGACAGAAGGTGCAGAACTCCACTTTGTTAGAGTGAAGCAGTTGAGAGCAAGCTTATGGGACCTAATTTAATTAGGGATACTAAAAAGAAAGTTAAAATTATAAAGGATAGGTTAAAGGCTACCACAGACCGATAGAAGTTATACATTGACTTAAAACGGAAAGATATTGCATATAAGTTAGTGAAAAAGTGTTCCAAAAAGTATCTTCATGGAAAAAGATTCTCAAATTTAGTAAAAAGGGGAAATTGAGCCCAAGATTCATCGGTCCACATGAGATCATAGAATGTGTGGGACTAGTAGCGTACAAGCTAGCCTTACCACCAGAATTGTAGCAGATTCATGATGTGTTCCACGTTTTGATGTTAAGGCGATATCAATCTGATCCTACCTATGTGATACCTATAGACGAGATTCAAGTGCAACTAAACTTAACTTATGAGGAAGAACTAGTGCAAATATTGGCCAAAGAAGTCAAAGAATTATGGAATAAAACTATACCATTAGTGGAAGTATTGTGCAAGCACCACAAGATGAGGGAAGCCACTTAGGAAAGCGAGGAGTAGATGAAAGCTTAGTATCCACATCTATTCTCACTAGGTAATTTCGAGGATGAAATTTCTTAAAAGGGGAAGGATTGTAATACCTATAAGTCTCAGTTTTATGAATAGTACCTTTGAGGCATGAATAGTATCTCTCAGGATGCTGAGGCACCATATGATGGCCAGAAGGGGACGTACTAGGCGTAAAACTTTAACGGGCTAGAAAATGATGAAAATGAAAGAATAAAAACTTTTCGCAAAACAATAAATTATTTTAGGCTGAAAACTAGTGAATAGTGACCTTAGTTGAGTTTGCACCAGGAATGGTCCAAAATGTGCTTAGATGGACCTAAAAATAGCATACCCTGAAGGTCAAAATTGCAATGAGTCTATTGATAAAGGAATTTTAATATTCTAAGATCGTTTGATTTTTCTTCAAAATTTCTTAATCTTGTGAGTGAACAGTAACCCTCATTCGTAAGGGAGTTTTGACCCGAGATTTTACAAGGCCCTTAATGGGCACTATTGAGATTTTTTTGGCATGAAAACCATGATTTTTAGAGGTCTTGAGAAGTTATTTTGAATTTCTGAAGTTTAAAAGAAAATTTGATTAAAATGAGCCATTGGGTCAACACATGGCACAATTTAATTATCTTCTTTTAGCCATTTAGAAGTATACAATATAAATTAATCTTTGTTTGCAATTTACTAATTAAATAAGGGAACTTCGTGTTAAAAAAATTTACTACAAAATCCATTTTGATGAAAGTTCAACAGCATAATGACTGTTCGGAGTAAAAAAAAAAATTTTAACCTACATAAAATACACTTTTAAACATTATTGCATACTTAATACATGTCTCTGGATCCTCTTAATCTTTCACAGACTCATCATATCACTCATAAGGTATAATATAGCTAATTCATCACATGTTAAAAATACACTTCATAATAATTACATTTCCATATTCTTATAGTTCATATACTATAATTTATTTTACTTTTGTTACCCTTAATCTACGTTAAGATATAAACTTACTAAATAGCTATTGCATACATCTTTTAAAATAATTACCATACACCCATACATGAGTATGCTGACTAATATATTACATTACATACATAACATTATTAAGTATGTATATATGACTGAATCTACCATAGAGAAAGACTCTGTTTACACTACTATCTGGTGAGGCTACACTTGCTGAACTCTAACAATGACTTACGCATTGAAAAAACCAATACACTAAGCATACACTTAGTGGTGCGCTCATTGAAACATATATATACACATACAAAACTCACACACATAAGCTCATAATGTGTCACACAATTTGCCATATTTTAGCTCATACGTAATTAAGTCATTTTAGTCCCTTCTTAGACTTTTAAACCTATGTAGTTAACAACATTCTTAACATTCATGAATACACATACATAGAACACATAGTATTCTTAAATACTATGCATTCATTTCATGTATACAAGTGATAACCATGCAATAAAACCATACACTACCGACATTCAAGCAACTCATAAGCTATAAACAAGTCCCTACATTACCCGTATGTAATTTAACTCCCTTTTTGATATAGATAAAACTATCTTTAATATACATTCTTACTTTGTCATATTAGTTTCCTTACCTTATTTAAGAAACACCATTTGCATTTTTATTTCATATTATTATTAGTATCCTAGCTACTTATGAATTTGCATTGCACTTATCCTTTTTAAGTAAATCATGTTCATATAACATTTATTAAACTGTGTTTATTATAAAGCAAGAATTTAATTACAAACATATCCGGTTACATATAGTTTCTCTTTAATTTTGTATTCTTTAAATGCCTTACTATAGTCTAGATTTCTAGTGAGATGTACAACCCATATTTGTTTATCCTTGCTTCATCAGTATCATTCATAAATTAGGTTCATTAAGCTTTTTTCTTAAAACTATACCACTTTTTAATTAAGTGTCATCATAACTTTTATTTTAGCTATTGAAATTTTAATTACTTTAACAGTCTTCCATTTAAGTCATTCAAATCTTTAGCCTATACTCGAGAGATCATGCTCTCAACACTAGATAATGGGATCTATCCATGTATGGAGGCCTACATTTTAGACCTTGATAGCCGCACCCATCATAACATAACATGAATAGTGCATGGGTCATCCAGAACCTTGATGACTGCACCCATCATAACATAACATGAATAGTGTGAGAGGGTTCTCATTCAGAACCTTGACAGTCGCACTTGTCTTAAAAGGTGTCTAAGGATTTGCATTTTAGACCTCGACGGCTGCACTCATTATAACATAACATGAATTGGCCCTCATAGACCTCATAATAATAGGGGATAGCCCTCATAAACCTCCTAATAACATAAAGTGTGCAGGGGTTCTCATCTATAACCTTAATAGCTACACTTCATCATATAAGGTGGTAGTGATCCTTGAGGATTAGCGTTAAAGTAACACCAAGATGTCTTAGCAGTTGCTAACTCCTTAGTTGATTAATCAAACTATCCAGGAGGTTATCTAACTCATATAGACCTTATTGTTTACATTATATCATTATCATATTACCATATAGCCTTTCTTACCTTTAAAATCCATACTCCTATTATCTCATTAAGTTCATCTTAGTATCATATAGAGTTATCGACTTATGCATAGTCATATTCACATAATCCCTCATGGGATTTCATTAAATCATTAGCCCTTAAACTTTATACCTTAACATATCATTTGATTAATTATTCATATCTAGAGTTGCCATTGTCATTAAGGATTTATTCTTGACTTTTCCATAACTTTTGTTATTCATTTCCATATTATATCATTTATTAATCCTTTCATGTAATATAACATAGTCATATACTTCGCTTAATTTAAAATCATACCTACTAGCCCATTCGACCATATGAGGTTATAATTTTATTTGTTCAAGACATTCTTTTCAAGAATTCATTATTATATGAAACATTAACTTATTAAGCCTTAGAAGCTCATATTTTCTTTTTATTACCCTTAATTTCATCGTAATGTCACATATGATCATTAGTGCATACCTTATCATTTTATTTTTAATATAATATCATATATTTACATTTCATGACATATGGTTTCATTGACTTTCAATGCATGGTTATATACTATAAGTTACATTGTTAACATAACACCTATTTACTCAAAATATCATATTCAATCATCACTTCATATAAGCTTTGTTTTTTTATATCACATCATATTAATTATCCTATCATATGAACATTCTCATGAAATCATACCATGAAAATCACTTACACTCATACTTAGCATACATTATGGCCATACCCATTTAGTGACCAAATTACACCATTTCCACACTATTTATCATATTTCGGATTTCGTTATGCCTTTATATCACATTATAGGTCATTAGATTATTTACATGCATAATACATTCATCATGCTCCATATGGTTATGCATAGTAGTGGTTATTTTAAGCCCAATCTCCTAAGTTCTACCTTTGTTCATTAATTATGTAATTCCATTACCATGTTCATACTTGCTAAATTATGTTTATCTCTTATAAGGTTAAATTTAGTCATTCGACCATAGGTACCATTTGCATATACAAGTTTATCATGTTTTATTTCCATGCTTCATATTATCTCACTCACACAAACAAACTAATTATGTTTAATTACATTTACAGTTCATTTATTTCCTTATGCATAGTTTTTGACCAC
The DNA here is from genome assembly GCA_948208565.1 of Hura crepitans. Taxonomy (NCBI): domain Eukaryota; kingdom Viridiplantae; phylum Streptophyta; class Magnoliopsida; order Malpighiales; family Euphorbiaceae; genus Hura; species Hura crepitans. Next base: position 1,289 of record CANXYI010402296.1, on the reverse strand, counting down.
GAGAACTATATTCCTCCAAAAAAAACTTTTCTTTTATATAACTTCATTCAAACATGCTTAAGTTATGTAATTAAAGTAATACATACAAACTAAATCTAATCGAACACATCCATTCATGCACACACTAAACACACAATTTGGCCCTAAACATCCATAAGCCATTCCCTTCCTTTTTCACTCTATTATCCATCCCTAACCTCTCTTACCTATTCAATTAACATTATTTATGTCATACCTAGGCATTACATCATGTTATAATCACATGCTTATGTCACACTCACCTAATATATATGCTTGAAATTAGGAGTTCACCATTACTCAATATAATCATCACTAAATTCATTTACACCATTCCTTACATAACATATTTCCTACTAGATACAAACATGACTAAAGTACATATGCATATGTATTCGCAAACCATTCGACCATAGATAGGTGTCCACCTCAAATGCAACAAGTCATCTTAATTCACATTGCAACCATTTTCTAATCATTCCTTTAAGCTAACCATACCTTTAATACCTCTCCCACACATACACATACCCAATTTAACCATACAACCACACAAAATCACACTTTAACTTGTGAATTAAACATCATGTACATATATTTCAATGAATACACTTACCTAAATGTTCTTTAACTTCCATTAGAACCCTTTACACCATTCCTTCATCAATTTCTTGAAGCTTCTACCATTTCCTCCATAACATACACATTTTTAACATAGGAAAAATCATAATAAATTACTAACAACTCTAATATTCAATCTAACACTTGAATTACTCACTTGGAATTTAAAACTACCTAGGAAAATAAGAAATCATAAAATTAGACACTTTTACCTCATATGGCATTATTCACCAAGTGCAGAATTCTCTTATTTTACCCAAGTGTTTAGCTTTCTCTCTCTTGAATGATGATTACAAGGTGGTGAAGGTTATTTTGGTATGTAAATTAGGTGAAGTAAAGCTTGATTTGAAGAATTAGAAAGAAAAAAATGGAGAATAGAGAGGGGGAGGTGTCATTGGCTCGAAAAGGTTAAAAGAGAAGATATAGTGGCAAATTTGAATTTAAATTCCCTTATTTATATATATATATATATGTGTGTGTGTGTGTGTGTGTGTGTGCGCGCGTGTGTGTATATATACATTTTTATATATATATACATATATATATATATATATATATATATATATATACACACACACACACACACACACACACACACACATATATATATATATATATATATATATATATATATATATATATATACATACATA
>CANXYI010402129.1:0-19716 GCA_948208565.1 Hura crepitans | reverse complement strand
AAATATAAAATGTATAAATATCAACTAATCGAGATATTAAAATTCGTTAGGATTAATTATATTGCAACTTTCAATTAATCAAAAATTTAGTTTGAATCGTCATTTTTTTTTTTTCACACCCCAACCGATGCTATTTGCACTCGGCCATGGGCCCATAGCTAACCTGCTAAAGCCTAAACCCCAACGCCAGAGTTGCTTTATCTGTTTTCTCTTTCAGCTTTCAAACTAAACCCTACTAGGTATAAACAATCTGAACCCACCCCTTTTTTTTTCCCCCGTTTCTGATGAACGCTTTTCTTCTATTCATAATCAAGTAAACAGAATCTGGGCTGTTTACACAGGTGAATAATTTCTGGGTGGGGAACTAGAAAACTTGTTATACAGAGACATGGCAAACCAAGTAGCTAGCTCTTTTAATGGCAACATAAAGGTAATTTTATTTTATTTTTAAATATCGTCGCAGCCCATTTCTCTGCTCATAGAGTTTTTCTTGTTCGTCATTCTAGATCATATTGAGTCATGTTGAAGTTCGAAGTGAAAATGAACTACTATTTCTAGCGCACCAGGTGTTTGTGAAATTGACTGCACGATTTATCATAAACATCTTCATATGCAAGATATATATACTTTCCTCTAAGGTGCTGATTGTGCATGATCTCTTCATGGCTTAATGCGCTTATTAGTTTAAATTAACTAAAAAGGGCTACGTAGGGTTTGTTTTGCTGCTCTTTGTGATGACTAATGGAGATGAATTGTGAGCTTTGGCAGTGCGAAGCAATGGAAAAATGGAAACAAAAAGAATAATAGTAATTGCCGATTTATTTTCCGAAGCTGATACACTTAGGTTATTCATATTGTCACTTTGGGGCTGCATTATTCATGTGTTTTACTGCTGTTTTAATGATTCTTCAAAAAGATAATGTGATTCAAAAAACTCTGCAATGAATTAAGATTCTTCAGTGGCTTTTTGCTCGCTCGGATTTTGAATTTCAATTAATACTTAGGTGTTCATGCTCATTAAAGAAAAAACAGTAGATGCTTCCCCATCCTTGTCTATCCTATGAATTTTAGGAAGATGTGTAAAGAGACAAAACAGTTTTATATGAGCATATACTCTATAAATTCTATAAGGTATGCTGCAGACTTTTGAGCATGGATGATGGCTACATACTAGGAACTTGTTAGCTTTTGATTTATGACTTGATAATCATAAGTAACAGTAAAGTAGGTTCCAATCAATGATGAACTTTCTGCTTGTATGCCTGCAGAAAGCTCTTGCTGGAATCAAACGAATCAATTTGGAGGGTTTGAGATGGAGAGTATTTGATGCCAAGGGCCAGGTAGGATCTAGATTCCTGTATCCATTTGCTATTTTGAGATTTTCTTTGCTAGCATTACACGAAAAAATAATAATAAGAAAAAAACAAAAAAAATATGTGCTAACCAATTTTAATGAGAAAGTACCATAATGAAAGTATTTTGCTTTCTAATGTTATTAATGATGTCGTGGTTTCTGTTCTCATTTGGGAAAATGATACCTGACCTAAACGAACTGTTTGTAGGCCAAGCCCAACAAAAGTGGGTGGATGTTTTCCGAACTAATAAGTTTGTTCTTTTTTTCTCATATATATATATATATATATATATGCACTTTTGTTTCTTGAACGAAGCATCAGTATCACATTTTATTTTCTACAGGTTATGAAGTTTTGAACTGTTATTACCTTTCCTCTTCTTTTAGGTACTTGGAAGATTAGCATCTCAAATATCAACAGTAATTCAAGGCAAGGATAAGCCTACTTATGCTCCTTATCGTGATGATGGGGACATGTGCATTGTGCTTAATGCTAAGGATGTATGCGTTACAGGGAGAAAGATGACAGATAAGTTCTACCGCTGGCATACTGGGCAAGTATCAATTTTTCTATTTTTGACTTCCTAAGTAAGAACCATTGTTATTATCATGTAATATAGAATTTATAAGAAAATAAATAATCAAAATTCCATGCCACACCTTAAACACCAAATATATGTTTCTTGTAGGTATGTGGGGCATCTTAAGGAAAGGAGTTTAAAAGATCAAATGGCAAAGGATCCTACAGAAGTCATTCGCAAAGCTGTCTTACGCATGCTTCCTAGAAACAAATTGCGTGATGTGAGTACTATACGAAACATTTAAATACTTGGAAGGCTGCTCTTTCTCATTTCCTGACATGTCATTCTTCTATGGAAATGTTTTTTACTTGTTTGTAAGAGTATTTATCTCAATATTCATGCACCACCTGGCATCCTTTGTGTATTGTGTGTGTGTGTGTGTGTGGGGTGGTGGGGGGTTTGGTCGCAAATTAGTGCCTATTCTGGCATGTTGTGCCACACTTGATGAGAATGTAGTTCATAATTCCTGTGTGGCAGACTATGCTAAAAAAAAAAAGTGTTAAATTAGGCAAATATAGTTGACAAGTGCTGTTCATATGTCCTACTTAAGAAAACTACCAAAGGCGACTTTAATTAATTTTTCTTACAACTGTAACTAGCATTACCTGGAATGCAAAGGTAAAAGTGTTGTTTCTTAGGTGCCAAACAAAGAACAATAAAGATAGAGAGATGTTTCGTACAGATTTGTCTCATTTGGCAATAGCCTGGTTCTGAAGTTGAAGGAGAGCATAAATCCATAACTTATAATACCTACATACAGGGAAGAAAAAGGGAACTTTATCAAAACTCTAGACCCTAATGCAACTGAAAGAGAGTACAAAATTAAAATTCTCTGCAGTAGAAAGGGAGAGTACAGCATTAAACTCTAGACCTTAATACCACTGAAATGTATAATATAATTATATAACAGAACCTTCATAAGTATTTTACAAATGAAAATAGCAATTGTTTCATATGTTCTAAATTCATGAGGAAGTGGGTCAAAAAGGTCTTTTTATATAATGGCTGGGATAGACTTTCCAACTCTAGATGTCAATACAACTCAAACACATAATATAACAGAACATGTGTATGGATTTTTTTTACAAATGAGATACTCATAGGGTCAAAAATTCCAGTTGGGACACTTCATCAATTTTACTTATGTTCCTTTTCACTTATTGTTAGCATTGTTTCTCTCTCTTTCTGTGTCATTTGAGCAGCATTGTTCTCTTGAAGCAAATTCTGATGACCTCCGCCAACATTTTGTTGGATCTGATTTTCTTCGAAATAAACTGGTAGCTGAGTTTTGAGTTAGATCCAATTTAATGATGCTTCCAATATTGTATTGGATTGGTTGGTTATGGATGTAGGATAGAGATCGGAAGCTGAGGATTTTTGCTGGAAGTGAGCACCCATTTGGTGATCGGCCACTTGAGCCATATATAATGCCTCCTAGAGCAGTGAGAGAAATGCGGCCACGTGCCAGACGAGCCATGATTCGGGCTCAGAAGAAGGCTGAGCAACAACAACAGGTTCCTAAAGATAAGCGAAATGGCAAAAGGAGAGAAGTTGAAGCAGAAGCAATGGACTGAACATTTGCAAAATGATAGGTGGAAAATCAACAATTTGAAGTGGAGTAGACTGGAATCAGAAGGGAAAAAGCTAGTAAGCATCTCTTTCAGATAGAAGCAAGTTTTATTGTTTGTATGTACCCACAATAAATTATGAATCCCAGTAACTGTTTAGAAATCAGAATATTCCTCGCCGGCGTATTTTAGGTTTGTCAAAGATTTAGTTAATTCATTTTGAGCTAGGTCTGAAAAAGTGTATTGTGGGGAAGGTGGACATGGCCTGATCGACCTTTTATCTATGTAGGAATCTCTCAAGTTGATGTAGTGAAATTTCTTGGTGGCCAACTTGTTTTTGAGAATACAATTCTGCAAAGCGATGGATTGATTGTGATATAAAATATATGCATACAGAAAATTAGTCTTTTAAAGTATTGCGTGAGTAGTGAAAATATACAAACCAATGGCAATTATTTAGTAACATTTTTTGGCGGAGAACAAGATAAATCTCTCTCGCTTATACAGGATGGTTTGCTTGGGTCTTTCGGTCACGCGTCATTTCCTGCTGTATATTTCTATTCTTTTTTTTCCCCCATAGGTTTGCGAGCAGGAAATATCAATCTCAAAGGCTAATTGAAACTCGTCAAATTATTTTTGGAACTAAATATTACATAAGTGTTGAGAATGATGCTAAATAAAAATATTTAACACTCTTCAATAACTATAGAAGTTTTTTTTATCATCATCAATAATTATTGAGACACATTAGCATAACTTTGAATAATTACAAGGCATTTTCACTTCAAAAAGTAGACATAAATGTTAGGGAGAAATTAGTATTTTTGACTGAGTGGATGACAAATGCAAGTGAAACAAATTGGCATTTTACTACTCATCTGAGAAAGGAATTTCTCACTCGTAAAACTTTTCCTTTTCTTTATACAAACAGCAAAATGATGGCTGAACATCTATCAGGTTAACAAAATTCTATTGAGAAAAAACAAATACAAATCATCATGCAAATAAATAAAATCAAATAAAAAAACTGCTCTGATACGCATAAAATACAATTTTGCTTTTCTTCCTCGTAAGAACTCAAAAGAATGAGTTATTCTAATCACTTGATCCATCATTATCATCATCCTCATGCTCCTTCACTACCTTATCTATTAGCCTCCGCCGAACTCCTTCCATAACAGTTTCTCTTGATGGGTCACTTCCACTGTGACCATCATTTAGTACAGGATGTGATTGACAAAGAACTAATGCAACACCTAATACAAAGAGAAACATCCAACTGTCAGAATCACAGTTTTGACAATTTAAACAGTCCAGAGAATGAAATTGTATCAAAATATCTTAGTTAAGCCAGATAAAGAGACTTGCAACAAACAGTCAGTGACCAATTGAATACAACTAAATCACAGCGCAGGATAAGCAAGGTCAAAACTATAATAACATGATAAAGACCTAAGCATGAGAAGAGCAACTTAAGATTTTAAGCATTTAATAAACTAGTTAAATTAAGATAATGCTTAGAATGCAAGGGTAATCTGTAAACTAATAACCTTCAGGAGTACATCTCCGGCCAAAACTATGCAGGCCCACATAATTTGCTTTCACTGCACCATTATTGTAGACCAACAAAGTGGGAAGATTACGATCTGGGTAGTTTGGTATACAATCTGTGGATATAATCTTAACAAACTTGGTAGCAGGATATCTGGTTGCCAATTCTTCCAAACACCGAAGCAGTACTCCACATTCTTGATATCTATTCACAGAAAAAATAAATTCAAAAGAGAAATAGAATTACAATCAAGAAGAAGTGTATGGTCAAAATTGAAGGAAAATCAAGAAATGTAACTCATTAGTGAATAATAGACCAGAAATCAATAAAATGTCTGAAACATTACCCATCCTTGTAGAGAATCACAACCACCCAAACATCTGGGGGAGCCTGAGACACCTCTCTTACAAAATCTGATCCTGAAATTGGAATTACTGATCCGAACATCGAAATTTTAGCTTCTTCCCTCATCTCAGCCAACCTCTTTTTCCTATCAACACGATTTTATAAGAATACAATCCATAGAAACTCTAATGCTTTGTTTGGATAAAAGATTGCACATAATTTCATTTCCTCTAATGAGGGAAAACAAGGAAAAAGTTCCTTCGTTTTGTTTGCTGACCTGAATTAAGCCTTGGGGCTCCTTTAATAAAAGAAGCAACATAAGTTCATAAAGTGTAGGTTTAGGTTTACAATTATATCCTCATGTGAGAGAATCAAAAAGGTTTGGAGAAAAAAAAATGGTTTTTAATTATTAGACTTGGAGTATATAGAATTCACTATCATGCAGTAGTCACATTCAACTACTAATGCACACATAAAATTTCCTTGAAAAAAGCTTCTTTTTTTTTTCCTTTCTTTTTTTCTTTCAAAATTTTATTATGATATTTACAAGGTAAAATGGTAAATATAAAAAATGGAAGAGGAAATGGTTTGAAAAAGGGAAAATAAAAGATGAAAGAGAAGACCATAACCAAATGTACAAAAAGGTCCAAAATATAAGTCTAAACCCATACTAATAGGTAACAAATACTGATTATGAGTAATTGCTATGAGAACAGATCCATCCCAAGCGAATGAAGCTTAACCTGCCTTGCCAATAACAGGGAATTCTTAACAGTACATTTTCTATCATTCTGAAAAAATTAGATCCAAGACAGACATGAAGCATGGAGAAGAGGCAGAGCTGCTGCCAAGTGCCAAGGAAGAAGAAGAAGACCACAAACAACAATAATTGATTTTTTTTTTCTTTTTGCCTCTTCTTCTTTTGATTAGATCAATTCTTGTCCTTTGATATATTTGAATAGTTTCCTTTGGGCACGATACATATTTTACACCCTAAATTTCTCTAAAAATACCTCTTACACACTTTAAGTTTTTGGATATCTTATGACACACCTGAATTTGGCAAACTTGCACTTATTATCCCCCTTAAACTTGATAAAAATAACCTGTTATCCCCCTAAATTTGGTAAAATAATATATTAACCCCTTAAACTTGACAAATGTGTACCTATTATCACCCTAAAAAAGTTTTTTTTAAGTTGAAACTCTTATTTATTGACACTTGTCATTTCCAGATAATAGATGCATTTTTGTTAAGTTCATTAAGTAACGGGTAATTTTATTAAGTGTAGGTGTGTGATACTCGTCAAAAAATATAAGGTGTATAAGAGGTATTTTTGGATAATTTTAGGCTGTAAAATATGTATTATACCTTTCCTTCAAGTAAAATACTTCTCCTTCGATAACGTTTATACAAATTTTTTGCAATTCACTATGAGTATGAAGAGGGATGTACTTGTGATGAGAGTTCTTAGATTGTAACTTGTTCTGCTAACAGATGATTTCGCTGGTTAGTATGATTCTGTTAGTAGTGATCAATCTATAGCTACAATGGAAAAAAATGGCTTCGGAAAGGAAAGAGAGACTTTATTTTGCAATTAGATTCTGGAAATTGAGCTGAAAGAAACAAAATTTTTAAATTTTCTCTCAGGGGAAATGAAGCGATATCTCATCTACATGCATACTATACATAGCTATAACGCCAATTAACATATTTAAATTCGATAAAAGGAAAGAACAGACTTATTGATGCCGATTTTGAAATTGAAAGAACCAAGTCTGATAAAAGAACACAGAATGCATAGAAAAGCAGAAATCTAACTTCAGTGAGGTCAATTATTATCAAATCCCTAGTCTTCTAGTTACCCAAACATACCACAGCTAATATCGACCACCAAATACTAAGTTAATAGACGAAATATGAGACTGACCTATATTCTTCGAGGAATCGATCGTCGTCCAGATCATCTTCGAGGTCCTCAAGCTCTTCTTCGGTCTTGTTATCGATCCAGAACTCATCTTTCGGAATCGAATCTTCTTCTTGAGCAGAAGCAAAGGGAGGTGGCTTGAAAGCAGAAGGCTTTGGAGGTAAATTACCAAGCTTTCTCTGTATATCATCCCACTGCGTCGATGCTCCATCTACATCCTTATACACAAAGTGATAATCCGCCATTTCTCTCTTCTTATTCCTGCTCCTTTCGATCGTTTCAGAGTTATTTGTTTTTCCTTTTTCTTTTTCTTTTTTTTTCCCTATTTTTTTGAATATACTCTTTATTTGTCTAAGTTTGGGCCTTATTTGGGCTTTTGGGCCTCCGGCCCCTTATTTATATTGGAGTTCATGCCGAGTCTCAAAATACAGTAACTAAGTAAAAATTTTCCGTTCAAGTGTGTGATCGATTGAACAAACCCAAGAAAGTGAAGATGAACAGTATAGAATCGGTAGTGACGCAAATCCAAGGGCTTTCAAGCAGCGCTGCGGATATTTCTGCTCTTCACACCTACTTGAAACAAGCAGACGAGTTGCTTCACACTCAGTCGACTCGGTTGTTGCCTTTCCTCGACGAGCTTGAACCCTCCGTTCATTCTCTCGGTTACCTCTATATCCTGTACCTTCTAATTCTCTTACTGCTGCATTTATTGTTTGATTTTTGTCTTCCTAGGTATTCTCTACCTACCCACCTGTGTCGGTTTCGGGTACAGGTACCCTTTTGTTGTCGTAATTCGTCGTATTTACTCAATGTTAGGGTTTAATTGCTTTAGCATTGATTCAGAATTTGTTAGTAGGATGCATATCCTTAGGATATGCATAATTATGTTAAAATTTCTTTGTTGTTGCTTCTTGTTCTGTTTGCAGAGAAATTGTTCTTTTATATTGAAGCATGCATTTGTATAACTGTATTATGGAATCCAAGTGTATGGATAAATCTTTGGAGTATAAAGGTTTTTGTAATTGTGAATATAAATGTCTTTGTACTTGTGAATATCCAAAACTTTTAGCTTCATGCATTAGTGAATCTAAATGAACTGCTTATTCTACTGCGTTAAGTTTGCTTAATATTGTCTCTTAAATAGATAGAACAAGTTGCTCCGGTGGGGCCTCTGATGTAAGAGCTATAGAAAGTGACTATGTACTTGTTTCTATTGACAGAGAGGCATGTACAGCAGGTCCAGTTTCTAAGGAGCAAGCCAAATCATTGGTCTTACTATTCTCCAGGTTTATCACTTCTTGTGTTGCAGAACAAATCCGCTTGGCACCTGATAAATGTATTTTTGTGTACTTTGAACTGAATAAATGCACCGGATGTGTTTAAATCTATCAAACAGTGCTTTAAGCATACCATTCGTGTTTAATTGCTTTGAGCTTGCAGTCATATCTGTTTGTAAGAGATTCAAGGACCAAGTTATGCTTCTTGAAGCACCTGTGTGTGGGGTAGCCCCAATGCTGGCTGCTGTACAAAAGCTTCAATCTTCCACTATACATTTGACTACTTTGCATCCAGATTTCCTTCAACTCTGTCTGTTGTCAAAGTGCTATAAATCTGGTCTTTCCATCCTGGAGGATGATATTCTCGAGGTTGATCAACCTAGAGACCTGTTTCTATATTGTTATTATGGGTGAGTTATTTTCCTCCTAAGCTACTTTTTGTGTTTCACTTGAGATTTTTTGGCATTTTTATGTGATGCTATATTATTTGTAAGCTTTTCTTGTCTGGCTTGACACTTGTTTAGTTTGGCTTTAGCTTCCTTGTGGGATAACTTTTCTCACTTCCATCATGGATTACGTGCTATTCTTTTTTCGATCTTTAAATAGGACACTTGACTCTCAAAAATGCCGACCAGGTTTTTGATAAGCACATAGGTGCATTTTCGTTTATTCCTTCTAAGCAAATTAGTTATGCAATTAAGTTATAATGAGTAAATCTTTCTCACCATCCCTATGTTGGAACTATTCTCTATATATGTGTGCGCAGGCGCATGTGTGTTTGTGTGTAGAGAGAGAGAATGTACAAACATGTGCACGTGTGTGATTGGTGTCAATTGAAACTAGCTTTTGTATTGAAACATGCACTTGAATGAAAAAAACAAACCAAATCAATCTATGGAATAAGCATAAATAAATCCGTAAACAAGATCCAATTGTCACATATATTTTATTTACTTATACACTCTTGTCAATATGAATGTGATTACGTGAATATATTGAGAGGAAGAACAGGGAAAAAATTGACTATATACATATATATATAAAGTGCTTGAGAGCAGCTTAAATTTTATGGGTGTACTGTTTCTGAAGCCTTGATGCTAGAAAGCATTAGATATAGAGCTTTGATGTAAAGATAACTGGGAAGAATAATAAAGATAAGCAATTTCATAAAGTAGCTTGTAATGTATCCCTCATCGGGTTTAGTCATGTATTTTTTTAGCATAAAAAAACTGATTTGTGAATCCATAGTTGTATTGCTCTCATGTTGTTGAGAAAAGACTCGAAATAATTGAATGTGCTTTGCTCTGCTCGTTTGTATATAGATAAATCAAATAGAAGCAGCAGAAGAGGTAAGGAAGGATGGTGATATATTTAAACTTAATGCTACATTGTCCTCTGGTCATTAAGTGGTTAGCAGTTCTCTATATTGATGAGGAATTTCTGAATGCCTTACATTTATCTCATGGCAGAGGGATGATATGCATTGGACAAAAGTGTTTTAAGAAAGCATTGGAGCTTTTACACAATGTTTGTCTTCTATTCTCATATCAATTTCTTTGTTTTGATAATCCAATTACATCAAGGTTGCTTCACCCCTGTTGATATTTCTTACGTCAGGTCGTCACTGCTCCTATGTCTTCTATAAATGCTATAGCTGTTGAAGCATACAAAAAATACATATTGGTTTCTCTCATTCACCAAGGACAGGTATAGTTAGTCATTTTGACCTCATACTTCTAAAGTGTCGTATTAACTTGGGACGTAAATATAACGATAGATAGTTAAAGAAATTCCCATTTAAGCCCTATTGTCTGAAAAATTGAATTTATATTTTGCTGCTTAGTTAAGAACTTGGTTTTATCTATAATATCTTTCAATGGAAAAATCTCTTTATTGATTTTTGACACTTTGAGTATGAGTGGTTATCTTGTGGTGACAGTTTTCTACCAGCCTTCCTAAATATGCTTCCTCAGCAGCTCAAAGAAATTTGAAGAACTTCTGTCAGGTAAGTTCAAAATTTTGCCTAGGACTATTTATAGTTTATATTCCATTAGTGCTTTCAATGGTAAAAAATGTTGAAGCGTATCAATCTTTTTGCTAATGCTCTTAGTAAAATCTTTGGAATTTCTAAATTGTCTTTGATGAGGTTACAAACATAACATCATAAAAAATTCTTGTGTCTCAAATAGAGAAAGTAGTGTCCTATATGCTAGGTTTTTTTTCTCTCCTTCTTAGTTTTGGGGCTACTTCTCTTAATACTATATGTATCTTGTTTTTAAACAAGAAAATATCATGCACCAAGGATCTGTGAATAGCACACACAGAGCCTAGATCAAATATCCAGCTTCCATTGATGGGTTACTCTGATTTTTATGCTGGAAATATTTGATCAACTTGAATTTGTGCTTTGTTGAATCTAACATTAGATTTTCTGTTATCAGATCTGTCTTGTTGCCTTGTATCTTCAACATGTGTATGTGTTTGAAGAATGTATGTTACATACAGGAGAAGGGTAAAATTGTAAATTGCAAATGCAGTTAGTTAATTCGGTTAGAGAATATACCAAGCTTTCTAGAAGCTGGTCAGTTTAGTGAGGCTGTTGCACATGCTTATTTGGTGTATGCACAACTCATTTCTTGTTTTTTTCTATATATGTAACAGTCCCTACCTTGGGACCACAACTTTTGAGAATCAATTCAATCATTCTCTCCCTTATTTCTCCATCTCTTTCTCTCTCTCTGCTCCTTTGTATTCTTTTCTCTCTTTTTTCCTCTCTCTTCCCTTCTAAAACTCTTCTAATTAATTTCTAGAATCATCAGTTAGAAATTTAATCCTAACAACTAGTATCAGAGCCGGCATTGCTAGGTTTATCATCAGTAAATCTGCTGTTGGAAAGAAGACTCAGGGTTCTTCTTCAGAGGGAATTCCAGTTTCCATAGAAGAACTGGAAGTTGAGAGCTCTTAAAACTAAACTAGAAGACCAAATGGATTCTAGATTAGGATCCATATAATCACAACTCAAGGAACACAAGAGTATGGTGGAGTATCTGAAATTGGAGCAGAAGAAATCTCAATTTCTTTATGAAGAACCGAGATAGGAGAACCAAAAATCAGTGGCTTACCTAGCTCAACTCATTTAGGGCATTCAAATTCCTTTTGCTTCACCACTACCAGCTTGTACCACTTTTCAGCCATCTTTCTCTGCCCACCCTCCTCAAACCACTACATCTAGAGGTAAGGTTACTATTACCTTTCGTTTTGAATCTCCTAGAATTGATAAAAGGTTGTTACCAACACCTGTGGTAAGGGAGGGATCTACTAAGCTTGTCCCTCATGATAGATCTTAAATCTCCAAACTGTTGCAGAGTTTCAATGGGGTAGATGTTAATTCATAGGTCAATAGGTGTAGGAAGTACTTTTAGATCTTTGGGGTTTCACCTGAGAGATAGGTAGAATTGGCTAGCCTTTTCTTACAAGGTGAGGTTGAGGCATGGTATCTCAATTGGAGTAGGGGTATGGAAATGATTGATTGGGATAAATTTTCTAAAGCTATCCGTTGTAGATTCAAAGATCCCTTAGAGGATGATATAGTGGAAGAATTTCATAGACTTAGGCAGGTAGATACAATAGCCAATTATCAGGATAAGTTTGAAGCGTTAAAATTAGAATGGAGAAACTATACCTGCTCCATCCTGAAACCTACTATACATCCTGTTTTACTAGGGGGCTTAAGGATAAGATTATATTTGCTGTAAAAATGTTTAAGGCACTTGATCTCTACGCTGCCATTGAATGTGATGCATTACAAGAGCTACATTTAAATGCCAATAAAATCAAAACCTCCTTCAAACCCTCTAAACTTTTGGTAGTCTCCTCAAATACACTCCCACCAAACTCCATCAAGTCTCCTCCAGACCCTAAAAACACCACCACTTTAGCACCAAACAATTCCCCTAAACAGCTTAATTCCCAACAAAACAGAACCCTTGGTGTCTACTTTAAATGTGGTGACAAGTACTTTCTAGGACACCCGTGTAATACTAAGAAAATAATGGCCATACAAACCTCTAAGGTTGATGAATTTGAGGATGAAGAATGGCAAGAAGTGCCAAAATTAGAATTTGAGGAAGCTCCCCTAGAGACTATAGCTTTGTCATTAAATGTTGTTGATGGAGGGATTAGTGATAATACTCTGAAATTGAAGGGACAATTGTTTAGCAAGCCTATCATGGTTCTAATAGGCGTTGGTAGCACCCATAGTTTTATAGATATTTAGGTTGCTCATGATTCTAAGGTAGCTCCTGTAATAATAACAGTAGCTGATGGTAGGAAACTGAATGTTTTGGATAAATGCAATGGGTGCAAGTGGAATATGCAGGGTAGCAAATTTGAATTTGATTTTAGGATCCTTGATTTAGGTGTTTATGATATGATATCAGGAGTGGACTGGATGAAGTGTCATTTTCCTATCACCTTTGATTTTGAGGACAACAAACTTAGCATTCAGAAGGAAGAGAAGAGATTAGGATTGGAGAGGCTTGGTGAACAGGGTTCCTTAAGAATGATGACTTGTAAAACTTTAAACTAACTTGTGTAGACTGGCTGGAAATGTGTGATTGCAAAGTTATTTCTGCTTACCCTTAGTTTCGATTCAACAAATTCCCTGCCAACAAACCAAACACACCCTGATCCCCAAATACAGTCCCTTCTGTCTCATTATTCTCACCTATTCCAACCACTCTACAATCTCAGAGATCACATGACCAGGCCATTCCCTTGAAACCTAACACTTAGCTAGTTAATATTGGCCCTATAGATATTCTCACCAACAGAAGTCTGAGATTGAAAAATTGCCGATTGAAATGTTAGAAAACAAAATTATCCAGACCAACAATAGCCCTTTTGCCTCTCCAGTTCTTTTAGTCAAAAAGAAAGATGGAACCTGGATATTTTGTGTGGATTATAGGGAATTAAACAAAAATACAGTCAAGGACAAATTTTCTTACCACTCATAAATGACCTTTTGGATGAACTGAATGCGGCAACCCTTTTTTTTGTAAAATTGATCCTTGTCAAGCTATCACCGAATTAGAATGAGGTGGAACACATACCAAAAACTACTTTTAGAACTCATTCAAGTCACTATGAATTCTTAGTCACACCCTTTGGGCTTACTAATGCCCCAGCAACCTTCCAACCCTTAATGAATCACATTTTCCAACCTTACCTCAGAAAATTTATGCTTGTTTTCTTTGGTGATATCCTTATTTACAACCCCTCCCTACAATCCCACATCCAACACCTGGAAACTTTTTTTAAAATCCTAGCCACTCAACAGCTCTTGGCTAAGGAATCTATATTCTCTTTTGGTCATTCACAAATAAGTTGTTTAGGGCATGTTATCTTAGCCAAGGTGAAACTAGTGATCTTGCCAAAATTGTTGCCATGTCTAATTGGCCTGTGCCAAAGAATTTTAAGGGACGGAGGGGATTTTTGGGTCTCACAGGGTACTACAGAAAATTTATTGCAGGGTATCGTATGGTTGCTAAACCTCTAACTAACCTGCTCAAGAAGGATCAATTATGTTGGTCCCCTATTGCACAAAATGCCTTTACTTAGCTCAAGTCCCTCATGACTAGTGCACTAGTTTTGGCACTGCCTGATTTCACCCTGCCATCCTCATTGAATGTGATGCCAGTAGTACAGGATTAAGGGCTATCCTCATGCAACAGAGGAGACCTTTAGCCTATCTATCCAAGCCTCTTAGCCTAAGGCTCAAGTCTTATCAGCATATGAGAGGGAATTAATGGCTATTATCATGGCAGTCACTACTTGGAGGCACTACTTAGAGTTGAGGCCCTTTATAATAAGGACTAATCAAGAAACTATTAAGCATTTACTTGAACAGAGGCTAAATACAACCATTCAACAGAAAGGCATGTCTAAACTTATGGGATTGGACTACATAATTCAGTACAAGAAGGGCACTAACAACAGGGTGGCAGATGCTCGTTCTAGGCAATTTGAGTCTGTTCATTGCTTCAATGGCCTAGCCATATTATCCTTCACCCCATATCTAGATGCAAGAGGTGACATTCTTACTCTAGTGAGACTATCTTATTTAGCTCATCACTACTCGGTCCGTTACCCTAGATGCCACTCCTCATTTTCAACTCTCCAAGGGTATCCTCAAGTACAAGAGTAAACTCTACATAGGGCCCTCTACCACCCTAAGGCAACAATTAATTTCTATGTGCCATGTCTCCCCTTTGGAAGGCCATTTGGGGATCATGGGAACTTTACAAAGGTTGCAGCAATTTTTCTATTGGCCTGGCATGCAGAAAAATGTTATGGAATTGGTTCTGAAATGTGATACTTGTAAAAGGTGTAAAGCTGAATCTACTTCCTACCCTGGTTTACTCCAACCCTTATCCATACCCTCACAAGCTTGGCAGGATATCTCTATGGATTTCATAGAGAAATTACCCAAATCTCATTGCTATGATACTACTCTGGTTTTTATTGGCAGATTTACCAAATTTGCACATTTTATTCCCTTGTTTCACTCTTTCAATGCCTCTATGGTTGCTCAACCCTTCCGTGACCAGGTTTTTCAATTATGTGGAATGCCTAGCACTATAGTTTTAGATAGGGACAGGATTTTTACTGGGTCTTTCTGGCAAGAACTTATGATGCTATTAGGGACTACTCTCCACTTCAATTTAGCTTACCACCCCCAAACTGAGTGTTTAAACAGGTGCCTAGAATCCTATCTTTGTTGCATGACATTTCAAAAGCCCAAGCATTGGTATAATTGGCTAAGTCTTGTTGAATCCTGGTATAACATCAGTTATCACAATGCCATCCATATGAGCCCTTTCCAAGCTTTGTATGGAATTGCTTCTGCTCTACTTGTTCTCCCTAACCCTACCACTACTTTTGTTGCTTCCTTAGAAGAATTTCTACAAGCTAGACAAGCCATGTCTGCCTTCTTGAAGGAACAATTAGCTACCTCATAGAATAAATGAAGCAATATGCAAATAAGCACAGGTCTGAAAGGGAATTCTCAATGGGAGATTGGTTTATAGGTGGTCTTTAGTGGCCATTCAAAGGTCCCTAAAACTCTCAGCAAGGTACTATAGGCCATTTCAAATCATTGCTAGGGTTGGTGAGGTTGCTTATAAACTTCAGCTGCCCCCTACTTCTCTCATCCATCCTGTATTTCATGTTTCTTTGCTCAAGAAAAAAGTTGGAGACAATGTCACTCCCACTCTTGCCTTGCCTGAACTAACTCAGGGTGGATTTGTTATCCTACTAGACAAGGTGATCAATACCAAGACTATGGAATTGGGTGGTACTGATGCTCAACAGCTATTAATCAAGTGGCAAGGTTTATCTACTAGTGATGCTACATGGGGAGATGCTCATTTCATCAAGCAACAATTTCTAGAATTTTTTTTCATTCTTTGGGACAATAATGCATTCAAGAGGGGGGAAAGAGAGAAGGATTGGGTTGTGGGGTGGGTCTGGTATTTTTACATATAGGAGAAGGGTAAAATCGTAAATTGCAAATGTAGCTAGTTATTTCAGGTGAGTAGAGAATATACCAAGCTTTCTAGAAGCTGGTACAGCTTAGTGAGGCTATTGCAGATGCTTGTTTGGTATATGCATAGCTCATTCCTTGTTTTTTCTTCTATATATGTAACATTCCCCACCTTGGGACCACAACTTTTGAGAATCAATTTGTTAGAAATATTCCTAACAAAATTAGTAAGTGGCTGTTTGGATAGAGTTAACAGATTGAATAGCACAGAAGAAGAAGACAGAGGAGAGATTTGGAGAGAGAAGAGAGAGAAATAGATGAGTGAGAAGAATAATTCTTAAATGATTGTCATTGTGGTTCCTTCAAGGACGTTACATCTCATTGAGCTATACAAACAGACAAGGAGCATGTAGCTCACTCCTATTAATTGCTAACAAACCAGCTGGTACAGCTGGGTTACAATTATTATATATATTGAACTAATAACTGGAATAACTAACTCAATTCTTTGGCCTATGAGAGTACCCAGCAAGACCACCCCCCCAAAGAGACCGTTCTTGTCACCAAGAAGGAAAAAATTAGGAAATTGCTGTTGCATGTAGTTGAGGTCCTCCCAAGTGGAATCAAGTGATGGAATATCTTTCCATTTGATGAAAACTTGTTGAATGTGAGTATCCCCCACTAGAATGGTTTTGAAATTCAAAACCTTCTCAGGAACAATCTGAAATTTATTGTTGACTAAAGGAGGGAGGAGTGGACTGACTGTGGTGTTATCTCCTACCTGCTTTAAAAAGGAGACATGGAAAACTGGATGCAGCTTGCAATCTGATGGCAGCTGTAACTTGTAAGCTACCTCCCCAATCCTTTCCAAAATAGGAAAAGGTCCATAATACCTGGCTGTAAGCTTAATGGACTTCCGGATAGCCAAAGTTAGCTATCTGTAAGGTCGGAACTTTAGATAAACTTCATCCCCAATCTGAAATTCTCTGTGTTCGATGCTTGTCGGTTGATTGTTTCATTTTATTCTTAGCAGTGGCTAGCTGATCTTTGAGGTAGGAGTTCATGGCTTCTCAGTTATGAAGGTAATCTTCAACTGCAGCTATCATAGTGGGAAGAGGGTTAAGGCTAGGTAATGGAGGTGGTATCCATAGACAGCTTGAAATGGGCTCATTTTAATAGAGGAATGGAAGCTGGTATTGTACCAGTATTCTTCTAGACCGAGCCATTTGAACCATGAGTTAGGTTTATGGACTGTCATACATCGTAAGTAGGATTCTAAGCACTGTTAAGCCTCTCACTTCGACTGTTAGTCTGGGGGTGATAAGCAGTATTGAAATGGAGGTTAGTGCCCAGAAGTTTCATGAGTTCTTTCCAGAATCCACTTGTAAAAACCTTGTCGCTGTCAGAAAGTATGGTTTTAGGCGTCCCATGAAGTTTGAAAACTTGATCAAGGAATGTATGGGCCACATTTGCAGTAGTGTAGGGGTGTGAAAGGGGTAGAAAATGAGCCATTTTAGAGAACCTATACACCACTACTAGAATGGTGTCAAACCCTCCTCGCTTAGGCAGCCTTTCAATAAAGTCCATAGTGAGGTCTAGCCAAATCTGATTTGGAATAGGAAGTGGTTGGTGCAACCCAGGTTGGGCCACCGATTCAGGCTTGCATCTTTGACACTGTGTCGCATTGAGAAACCCATTGGATGACTTGTTTGTGCATCCCTGGCCAATACAGAGACCCCTGTAGCCTGGTTAGAGTTCCCCTGATTCCAAAATGGCCTCCAATAGGAAAGCCATTTTAGAGAACCTATCCACCACTACTAGAATGGTGTCAAACCCTCCTAGCTTAGGCAGCCTTTCAATAAAGTCCATAGTGAGGTCTAGCCAAATCTGATTTGGAATAGGAAGTGGTTGGTGCAACCCAGGTTGGGCCACTGATTCAGGCTTGCATCTTTGACACTGTGTCGCATTGAGAAACCCATTGGATGACTTGTTTGTGCATCCCTGGCCAATACAGAGACCCCTGCAGCCTGGTTAGAGTTCCCCTGATTCCAAAATGGCCTCCAATAGGAAAGTCTCAACAAACTGAAAGTAGCTGCTGTCTCAGTGAAGTGGAGGAGCCAATAAACAGCCTGCCTTCGTATCGGATGGGTCCCCCAACAAGTGAATAATTAGGAAGAGAGGTGGGGGAATTGACAGTTGCTCAAGTAAGCTCTAAGCTGAGGTATCTATCAAGTATGAATTCAGTACTTCTTGTACCCAAGTAGATGTAACAGCAAAAGTAGACAGAACTCTGAATGAATTAGGAGTGTTGAATTTCTTGGATAATGCATCGGCTACTCTGTTATCTAGCCCTTTCTTGCATTGTATACTGTAGTCTAAGCCCAACGGTTTACTGATTCCCTTCATCTGAATATAGTCGTGTGGCCTCTGTTCTAACAGGTGCTTAATACTTTCATGGTCTGTCTTGATGATAAAGTGGCATTGCTCTAAGTAGTGCCTCCATGTTGTAACAGCATGTATGATGGCAAGCAGCTTTCTTTCATAGGCTGAAAATTGCTGAGATCTTGGGCTCAATGGTTTGGAGATGTAGGAAATTGGTCTGCCATGTTGGAGGAGGACAGCACCAATACGTGAGTTATACTAGCATCACATACAAGGAGGAATGGATGATGAAAATTAGGGGAGTCAGGATAGGAGCTGTGCTCATAAGCTGTTTGAGATGATCAAAGGCTTCCTGGGTAGTAGAAGACCAAAGAAATTGGTCCTTTTTCAGCAAGTCATTTAATGTTTTAGCTATCAACCCAAATCCTTGATGAATTTCCTGTAGTAACCAGTCAACCCAAGGAATCCCCTTAAGCTTTTTAGATTAGATGGAGTAGGCCAAGAGATCATAGCTGTCACTTTACTAGGATCTGTTGCAACCCCTTGCACTGAATTTATATGCCCAGATAGGAAATTTGTTGATGTCTAAAGTCACACTTGGACTCTTTAGCATATAATTGATGGTGTTGGAGGAGATCAAGGACTATCTTTAGGTGCTGTAAATGAAGTTCCAGAGAGGGGCTGTATACTAATATATCATCAAAAAACACCAAGACAAACCTTCTCAAATAGGGCTGAAAGATAGTATTCATCAGGCCTTGAAAGTTAGCTGGGGCATTTGTTAAGCCAAAAGGGATAATTAGGAACTCATAATACCTTGAGCGCATTTTAAAGGCTGCTTTATGAATATCTTCGGCTTTCATTCTGGTTTGGAAATAGCCAGACCCAGGGTCAATCTTAGACAAGTAGGCTTCAGCAAGTCTTCAATCAAGGGTATAGGAAACTTATCCTTCATGGTGAGTTTGTTCAATTCTCTGTAATCAACACAGAACCTCCAACTCCCACCCTTCTTCTTAACTAAAATCACTGGAGAGGCATAATGGCTTTGTCTAGGCTGAATAATGGAATTTGCTAGCATCTCAATGTTACAGCTGCAATTAATATATTATATTTTAAGTAATTATCTTATTTAGGAGATATTATTTAACAAGAAGATTTTATTTAATTACGAAGTTTTATCTTATTT
>CANXYI010402052.1:0-11702 GCA_948208565.1 Hura crepitans | reverse complement strand
AATGAAGTTCTGGCACCCAAGGTGAAATAATGTGTGATTTGCCTAGCAGATTGCTTTATCCAATAGACTAGTACAGTGGCCCTCTAGGACCTTCACCACTATACTAGCATAATTTAGGAGATCAGTGATAAGGTGGCTGTGTCTGCCCAGTAGGTTGGTCTATCCAACAGACTATTGTAGTGGCCCTCTAGGACCTACACTACTACATCTACAAAAGTCAATACTAGCATTAAGTGGTAAGGATAGAAGGTTGCCTATCTATCAAACTAATATAGTGGCCCTAATGGGGACCCACATCACTATACTGGCCCTGTTTGAAAAATAGATAGTGTAGCAGCTACTAAAGAACCCTAAGTTGACTAGTACACCCATCCATTGGGTGTCTATCTAATTGGCCACCTAACACCAATCTATGTCTATTTCTTTATTGATTAACTTTTTATAATATTATCAAGTCAAAAATAAATAGCTATAATTTTAATGGGACCGTTGAAATTTAGCTCGGTCTGGTATTGCCATAAAATCACTGTACCGGGTGAATTATCAAAAGATATTTCCAAAAGTGTAATTGCCAAAAATTATTATGTATTATGCTAGACTTTACTTCATAAGTATTCTTTCATTTTATGCCATTAACTATCTAATGGATTTATTGGTTTAGGTTATGGTCAATTTAGGATAGTTACAAGTCATTATAGCAAGTTTTCACTAAGCTTTCTAGGTTTATTTCACCCCATTTCTACAGTAGAGTTTTAACTATTTATTTCATGCATTCATAGGCCTAAAGCCAACAATAGTTAGGCCACCTAAAAGGCCAACAACATAAGCATACATGCCACTATAATTAATCACCCCATTATAGCCATTTTAAGGCATATAACTCAAGCACATTGTTCATGTACAAACTATAGCAATTAAAGGCAAATACAAGCCATTTTTCATACATCATTTCTATCCAAACTTATGTTTATTATTCATGCCATTTCTTGTCTATATTACATGCCATTTTAAGTTATACATCTCACTTTATTTCATGCCAAGGTAACTAAGCTAATCATGTTCTCATAATCACACTTAAGTACACATAACATTGTACCATATTACCCCATTTTTCATGCCATTTCCATTAAGCTAGCTCCCAAGTACAACTAGCCAATAGCCATAATCATGCATTCTCATGGTGTTCATCACACACTCATCCATTTATCTATAGCCTAAATAAACTTACACATATGCCTTCATATTTTCATGCCATTAAAGGTAGTAAAAGCCTATTATATGCTTCAGCTGCTACTAACCTTCCATGCCTCCATACATTATTCAAACTTATTACATGCCATATCAATTATTCATACATCATAGGCCTAATTTACATATGTTGTCCACTTTAAACATTGATTAAAACTACCACAACATGCCATACACACTCCTAAGGTAGAGACAAGCTCTTAGCTACATATATATCCTATCCCAATCATGTATTTTTCTATCAATTCATAAGGAATACTATTACATATCTATACTAAAGTCATCAATTTATGCCATGAGCATCATAAGCACACCTTAAACTACTTTCACACCTCTCAGCCATAACAAGAATAACATTCACAATACTGCTTTTCATCAAAAACCATGCAATCTATATCCCATTAAGCCACACACTAAAATTCTTCAAGGAACTGCCTATCTAATCCAATTTGTGAACTTAAACCACTATTAAACCCAAAGAATAACTACTAAAATTGAAAGGTATGAAGTGAATGGTTGAATTCACCTACCTCACTCTTTATGAAATGAGAAGTCCACACTTTAAGCCTCTCAAAAATGCACTTCCAGCCTACCACAGTCCACTACTTCTCCTTTCTTCAAGCTCCTTTTTACTTCAATTCACCATAAAAGCCATTAAAATCCATCCCCATTGATGTTAGGCACACACCCAATTGTAGTAAGAAAATTTAAGAGAAAACCTAAGAAAACACAAGGGAGCTCACCTTAGTTGCTTGCTAGATAGCTTCTATGCAAGAAACTTTGAGGATTTTTAATTTATTCTTAGAGACTTCTTTTTCTATGGTTCTTTTCCAGAATTGGCGTAGAGAAGATGATGAAAATGGGAGGAGAAGCTAGTGAAGGTGTCAGTTCTGCTAGTAGCTTGGGGAGAAAAATTCTTTCTTTTATTTAGTGGAAAAATCCACTTGTCCCACACCTTTGCCACTTGGCATGGGCCTTCGGCCAAATGCCCAAATATGGGTAGGTCCCATAACCATTCGAGCCATCTCAAAACATCTTGATTTTTTAGCAAGCTTTTAAAATTTACCAAAATTCACATAGACCTCAAAAATTTGCACCGTTTATTTTAAAATTCATATTTTAAACCCCTCTACATACTTATAAATTTTTTTGGCCAAATTCCACTAATAAGATAGTTTTTAGATTGCGTCGATTTATGTGCCAACTTAAAAAATTATGAGAATTTGCAAATGACCTCTGAATCCAAAATATCTTTAATTAATAGACTCAGTGGAATTTTTGATCTTCAAGGTCCAATATTTTTTAGGTTTCGTCAGGCACATCCCAAGTCATTTCTGGCCCAAAAAATTTTTATTGCCCATAAGGGTAACTTACAGTCCGAAATGAATTATTGGTTCTGCTAAATTTTTAAATTTTGTCTTTTTCATCAAGTTAAAGCCCTTTAAAGTTTCATGACCACTATCACTGCCTTGATTTACATGAAAGTGACCCAACACACTTCTTAGACCCAGTGGCACTGTTCGTGGAGCCTCAAAACACGAGCATTACATTTCTTCCCTCTTAAGAAAATTTCATCATCGAAATTACTTGAAGTAAATAAATGAGGATACTGGGCTTTCATCTGCTCTTCTATCTCCCAAGTAGCTTCTTCTATATTTTGGTATCTCTATAGCACCTTAGCAAGTAGTATGGACTTATTTCACAATTGCTTTACTTCACAATTCAAAATCTAAACTAGTTCCTCTTTATAACTCAGATTTGGTTATACTTCAATATCTACCATCAAAATCACATGTGATGGATCTGATTTATACATCTTGAGCATAGAAACATGAAAAACATCATGTATCTATTACAACTTATGTGGTAATGCTAGACTATATGCTAGAGGTTTGACCCTTTCTGTAATCTCATAGGGTCTGACAAACCTAGGACTCAATTTCCCCTTTTTCCCAAACCTCAGCACCTTCCTCCATAGAAAAACCTTTAGATATACCATTTCACCAATTGCATACTCAATATCTCTTTGCTTCAAGTTTGCATATGATTTTTGTCTATCCACAGCTACTTTTAGCCTTTCTTTGATTGTTTTAATCTTTTCCTTAGCATCTTTAATTAAATCCACACTGGAAATCTTATTTTCTCTAACTTTACTCCAACATAAAAGGGAGTTCTACATCATTTACCATACAATGCTTCATATGGGGCCATCCTTAAGCTAGACTGGTAATTATTAATATAGGCAAACTCTGTTAACGACAAGTACTAATCCTAGTTACCCTTAAGTTCAATAGCACATCCCTACAACATATCCTCAAGTATCTATATCACCCTTTTTGATTGTCCATCAGTTTAAAGATGAAAAGCTATGCTATAGGCCAATTTGGTGCCTAATGCTTCCTTCGGCTTCTTCTAAAATTTAAAAGTAAAGTGAGGCTCCCTGTTAGAAATGATAGCCACTGCCACACCATGTAATCTGACTATCTCATCCATATATAGTTTAGCTAGCCTCTTTAAGGAATAATCTATCCTGACTAGGATAAAGTGAGCTGTCTTTGTCAGTTTGTCCACAATCACCCATGCAATATCACATTTACCCCATCACAAAATACATGGTCACCTTTTCCCATTTCCACTCTGGTATTACTGTAGGACGTAACAATCGAAAAGAACCTGATGTTTAGCTTTTACTTGTTGGCATGTCAAACACTTTGCAACATACTCTACCACATCTATTTTCATACCAGGCCACTAATAATAGGACTTTAGGTCCAAATATATTTTTGTGCTCCTAGGATGCATAAAATAAAGAGCCTCATATGCCTCTTTTAGTATTTGTAACCTTAGGTCATCTGTACTTGGTACATATAACTTGTTTTGCTAATACAAACACCCGTCTTATGTTAACTCAAACCCTATAGCCTTCCTTTCTTTAGCTTTTCTTACCATCTAAACTGGCTATTCATCTTTCATTTGATTTTCCTTAATATACTATCTAAAATCTAGCTTCACCTACAACTCAGCCAACACAACATTTTTTGAAGTATACTATAACTTGACATTCATAACTTTCAAAGCCACCATAAACTTTCTGCTCAAAGCATTTGCTACCACATTGGCTTTCCCTAGGTGGTAATCTATCAGGCAGTCATAGTCCTTTATCAGTTTTAACCGCCTTATCTATCTCGAGTTTAGTTCCTTCTGATTAAGGAGGTATTTCAAACTCTTATGATCTATATATATGTAACATTTCTCCCTATACAGATAGTGCCTCTAAATTTTCAAAGCAAACACTATAGTAGCTAGCTCTAAGTCATGACTAGGATAATTCCTTTCATGTGGCTCCAACTGTCTTGAAGCATAAGTTATTACCTTCCTGTCCTACATTAAGACACATCCTAAGCCATTTAGTGAATCATCACTGTAAATTGTAAAATCCTTACCCTATTCAAGTTGAATTAGGATAAAAGCTTCTGTCAACATTTTCTTTAATTGCTCAAAACTGGCTTGACACTTAACATCCCACTCAAATCTCACATTCTTTCTAATGAGTCTAGTCAAAGGAGTGGCAATGATAGAGAATCTTTTTAAAAATCTCTTATAATACCCAATTAAACCCAAAAAACTTCTCACTTCGATCACATTCCTTAGTGGCTCCCATTCCAACACTGCCTTTACTTTACTGGGATTAACTCTGATTCCCTTTCCTAAAACTATGTGGTAAAGAAAAGCAACCTCACTCAGCCAAAACTAACACTTGCTAAGGTTGGCATACAACTATCTCTCTCTCAAGATTTGTAACATAGCCCTGAGATGCTGTTTATGCTCTTCTTGGTTTCTAGAGTACAATAGATATCATCTATGAACACCAGCACAAACTGATCTAGATAAGGCTAAAAAAGTCTATTCATGAGATCCATGAAAGCTGCTGGTGCATTGGTGAGCCCAAAAGGCATCACTAAGAACTTATAGTGCCCGTACTGAGTTCTAAAGGCAGTTTTATGAATATCAGCTTCCTTAATTATCAATTAATGATATCTAGATCTCAAATCAATCTTAGAAAATACACATGAACCTAAAAGATCATCTATACTGGGTAATGGATACTTATTCTTTATAGTGGTCTTGTTCAGCTGCTTATAATCAATACATAATCGGAGTGACCCATCTTTCTTCTTTACAAATAGCACAGGTGCTCTTTAAGGAGATACATTGGGTCTGATGAAACCCTTGTCTAATATTTCTTATAGTTGTACTTTTATTTTAGCAGGTGCCATTCAATAAGGAGTAATAGATATTAGAGTTGTGCTAGGATATACCTTAATTTCAAAATCCAGTTCTCTTTAAGTTGGGAAGCCTGGTAACTCATCAAGGAATACATCAAGAAATTCAAAACACAATTGGAATATATGCCAAATTAGAGTTAGAAACATTCAGGTCAATAGCATAAGGCAAATATGCCTCACAACCCTTTTGGAGAAGTTTTTATGCTTTAATAGTAGAGATAAGATTGTTTAGAGGACTTCTCTCACCATCCACTGTCACTGTTTGTCCCTCTACAATATAAAGGTTCAACTTTTTATGTCTATAGTCAATCATGGATTGATGCTTAGTTAGCCAATCAATTCCTAGGATGACATTATACTCATTGAAAGGAAAATCAATCAAATTAGTAGAAAATCTATACCCTTAAATCACTAGTGGGCATTGCCTATATACCTTGTTCATAACCACACACTACCCTATACGATTGCTAACTCTGATGTCTATGTCAACATGTTTAGGCTCTAATTACATATTCTATGCTTGTGCAGTACATATATAGGAATGTGTAGAACAAAGGTCTATTAAAGCCAAAACTAGAATATCAAATAAATAAAAATTTTTAGTTATGAAGTTTGGTGCTGTAACCTCTTCTCTGGCTTTCACTATATACTGCCTAGCTCGATTACGACCCTTAATTTTGGTACCCTTGATAGCACTAGGTTTCTCTCCTCTAGTTTACCTTTGACCTCTTTTGTTTGAGGTGCCATATTAGATGCCTAAGTCTGAGCAACGTCTACCTACCTCTGAGGACACTCTCTTTTGTAGCTGTCTCTGTTACCACAATGGAAACATTCTCCTCTTTTGCTTCTTGTGCACTACCCCCAATGCCTCTTCTGATAAGTGGTATAAGTGGGTGGTCCATTTTTTTACCCTCTATGTTGGGAGCACTATCAACCCGAGGAGTAAATCAAGGTTTACCCATAGAAGCTTGCCTAGACCTCTGTGTCTATACCTATCTCTACCTCTAATACCATGTTTGATACTAGGACCTAAGTTGAGATTGTGTCTGTGACTAACCCCCTCTCCTCTTTATACCATCCCATGACACTATATTGGATTATCCCATAGTGAACTGCCTCTTTCTCTAGAAGAAATCCCTTTTTTCTTGTAACATTTCTTCCATGTCATATGCAGTTGATAATAGTACTGGAAAGTCTCTCTCTCTAGATTTACTATCTGCATCCTCAACTTAACATTTAATCCTGCTAGGAATCTCTTACATTTCCCTTTATCATTAAGAATGAACTCCTTGGCATACTTCAAGAGTCTGGTAAAGTCCTTTTCATATTCTGACACTGTTCTTCTTCTTTGCTTTAAATTTAGGAATTCCTGTCTCTCTTTATCCTTTTGGGAGTCAAGTACGTATCTCTTTTTGAACTTTGTAAGGAAAAATTCCCAAGACAACTCTGTAGGTGTTTTCCTTCTGTTGATAGTATTCCATTAGTTATAGGCTTTTTCCAGTAGAAGATATGTAGTTCTCAATTGCTCTAAAACTCTAAATGCCCTATCTAGCTAGTACTCAGCCTAGCAGCATCATCCTCCTTCCTCCCTAAAAATTCAATAGTTCTATTCTTTCTTAGCCTTTCTAGAGGAGTCTTCTATAAAAGAGTTGGTGGTAGAGGTGGTACTAGAGCTAGAGGAGGTAGAGGTGGAGGTAGAGCAGTAACAGCAGTAAAGGTACATTTGAGCAAATTTATTATATGTTGTAACAAAGCAAGTGATGCTTTTGTATGCTGTTGACTAAGTACTTATAGCTATGGCTACTATACAACATCACAGGGTTTAGGTATTGATGCATTGCCTACCCCCTATAACATAGTAGGTGCAAAACTAGCCACTTCTTTAGCCCTTCTTTCGGGTGTCTGATCAACCATATGCTTACTACAAAAGGAATAACCTATTAGCCTTAAACAGCATAATAGTTCAAAAGAATTTGAAACTTAGACATTTACACTCATCTACTTAGCCTAGGAATATTAACCTATACTCTAACACTATAAAATGTAATACCCCCTACTGGATTCTCGAAGTAACCCCCGCCAAGTCACCTATCCTTATATTTCTCCTCGAGGCATTCATTTAACTTTTACTTATTCTGTACTATTTACTTCTATTTGACTCCAAATTTAATATCGTCTATTTCTACAATCCATTTAGGTTAATACTATCATGTTCATGTCATTACAGAGTGATTTTAACATAGTCAGATATTTCCTAAAAATTTAGCAGCATAACAATTGCCCGGGTCACTATGCTAAAATTTTCAACCTGTAAAACACTTCTATAATAGATTCTCACATCTCTTGGACCCTTTTACTCCCCCAGATATCAACCTATCATCATCATCTATCAAACAGCAAACACAGGCCTCAAGCCACAATTAAGCAAACACATAGAGCCTCAAGCTCATTAAACATCAATATAGGTCATGCATACACAAAAAGGGATTAACACCTGATTAATTACAACATAGTTTGTATATATATAATTACATCCAATGTCCCTTATATACACCACACCTATTTTCCCACCTAAGTACACAGAGTGCAAAAGCTATACAAATGTACATGCTCAACCTTCTAAAAAATGACATATGAACTTCACTACACACTCTACAAGGCTACGTCCTTGTTCTTGTTACTTACACACCGGAATAGTTACATTGAGTATATAATACTTAATGGTGAATTCAAGCATTTAAAATAGGTTCAATAGTTTATCTATGCATAAAACTCATGTTTTTATCTTGCTCTGGTTTCCAAGTCCAACTTAGAATACTAACATGCAAAATTATCATTTTACCCCTAAGATGTTTCTATCCATAAAATTAACCAATTAATCACTACAACTCATGTAAATTATGTTTTAGGATTATTGTTAATCATTACATGCATAATCTTTACAAATTAAGCCATTAAGCATTACCAGTGGAAAATTACCAAAATGCCCTTATATTACATACCATAACTATATGTAAATTATATTAACTTTGTTTAATTATTTCATCTGGCCTATTTTAAGAGACAACACTAAAGACATTAGATCTAGAGGGAAAAATAAACTAGTACAGTGGTCCACATTCTGGATCTATATTGCTACATCGGTTCAATTAGGTTTTAGCACCCAAGGTATAAATAATGAGGTGGGGTCTACCCAGTAGACTAGTTTATCTAACAAACTAGTACAGTGGCCCTCTGGGACTTTCACCACTATACTGACATTATTTAAAAGATCAGTGATAAGGTGATTATGTCGTCCCAGCAGATTGGTTTGTCTAACAAACTATTGTAATGGCCCTCTAAGACCTATGCCACTGCACTGGCAAAAGTTAATACTAGCATCAAGTGGCAAGGATAGAAAGTTGTCTATCCAATAGATTAGTACTGTAGCCCTAATAAGGACCTACTCCATTATACCGACCCTATCTAAAAAATAGATAGTGTAGCAACTGCTAAAGATCCCTAATTTGATCGGTCAAGCCATCCATTGGGTGTCTATCTAATTAGCCATTTAACACTAATATGTGTCCATTTCTCTACTAAATAACTTTTTATAATAATAGCAAGTAAAAAATAGATAGTTTTAATTTTTATGGCATTGTTGAAAATTAGCCTACTTTGGTATCGCCATAAATAAGCTATACCGATTGAATTATTAGAAGATATTTCCAAAAGTGTAATTACTTATGCTAGACTTTACTTCATAAGTATTCTTTCATTTTATGCCATTTAGTGTCCAATGGATTTATTGGTTTAGGTAACAGTCAATTTAGGGCAGTTATAGGCCATTGCGACAAGTTTTCACTAAGCTTTCCAGGTGCATTTCACCTCATTTTTCAATGCAGTTTTTGCAATTTATTTCATGCATTCATAGGACTAAAGCCAAAAATACTTAGGTCACTTAAAAGGCCAAAAACATAAGCATACATGCCACCACAATTAATCACCCCATCATAGCCATTTTAAGGCACATAACTCAATCACATTGTTTATGTACAAACCATAGCCCTTAAAGGCAAATACATGCCACTTTTCATACATCATTTCTAGTTAAACTTAAGTTCATTATTGATGCTATTTATAATTATTCATGCCATTTCTTTTCTATATTGTATGCCATTTTAAGCTAAAGAATAACTATGGTTGAATTAAAGGGCATTATTTCTAGTTATTGATGCCATCATTTCTAGTTAAACCCAAAGAATAACTATTGA
This sequence comes from Hura crepitans, assembly GCA_948208565.1. Taxonomy (NCBI): domain Eukaryota; kingdom Viridiplantae; phylum Streptophyta; class Magnoliopsida; order Malpighiales; family Euphorbiaceae; genus Hura; species Hura crepitans. The sequence goes on along the minus strand of CANXYI010402052.1, from coordinate 1,915 downwards.
AATTAAAGGGCATAAAGTGAATGGTTGAATTCACTTACCTCACACTTCATGAAATGAGAAGTCTACACTTTAAGCCTCTAAAAAAAACACTTTCAGCCTACCATAGTCCACTTCTCCTCCTTTCTTCAAGCTCATTTTTTCTTCAATTCACCTCAAAAGCCATCAAAATCCATCCCCACAGATATTAGGCATCTTACACACCTAATTCTAGTAAGAAAATTTAAGAGAAAACCCAAGAAAACACGAGAGAGCTCACCTTAGCTACCTGATCGATAACTTTTATCCAAGAAACTTTGAGGATTTTTAATTTATTCTTGGAGACTCCTTTTTCTATGATTCTTCTTCCACTAGCTCCCTAACATATCAAATTGATTTTAGGTGAGTAGAAACTCTAGAATTAGTGTGGAGAAGATGATAAAAATGGGAGGAGAAGCTAGTGAAGGTGTTAGTTCTATTGGCAGCTTAGGAAGAATAATTCTTTCTTTTATTTAGTGGAAAAATCCACTTGTCACAAACCTTTCCCACTTAGAATAGGCCTTAGGCCAAATGGCCAAGTGTGGGTAGGTCCTATAGTTACCTGAGCCATCCTGAAACATCTCAATTTTTTTGGCAAATTTTGAAAATTCACTAAAATTCACATAGACCTTAAAAAATTACGCTATTTATTTCAAAATTCATATTTTAACCCTTTTTAAATGCTCATAAATTTTTACAGCCAAAATTTATCGATAAGACAATTTTTAGACTGCCACAATTTGCATGCCAACCTCAAAAATTACAAGAATTTGCAAATAACCTCATAATCCAAAAATTCTTTCACTAAAAGACTCATGGAATTTTTAAGCTTTAGGGTCTAATATTTTTGTGTATGTCCAGGCACATACCGGGTCATTTCTAATAAAAAAAATTTATTACCTAAAGGGGTAGCTTATAGTTCAAAATAAATTATTGGTTCTGCTAAAATTTTAAATTTTGCCTTTTTCATCAAGTGAAAGCCTCAAAGTTTCATGACTAGTGTCATTGCCTCGATATACATGCAAGTGATCTAGCACCCCTAGCACACTTACCGGACCTAGTGGCACTATTCACAGAGCCTTAGAACATGAGTGTTACATATGTGGCATGATAACTATGGCATTAACTTGAAAATAGAATGAAAATTATGATGGGAAAAAAGGAATAGAAAGGAAAGAAATGATAAATAATGGTTTAGTGATTTGTAACCTAAAAATGGTATATACTTATGTTACATGGAAATGTATATGACATGGTTAGTTGGGGTATGGAAATAATGGCATAATTAGATATAGATAAATTAGTGGTAATAATGTTTTATAATGGTTATTAAATGAGGTAAGTTAAGGCTTGGTACATGTGCTGCATTAAAACTCTGATAAGAAGAAATGAGAATATGAATAGTAATTGGTACGAAAATGACCAAATAAATAATGTTTTGTGGAAATGACCCATAAATAAGAAAGATGTGTAAGTGCACTATAGACACTGGGTTTTAGGGGCTCTTAAATTCAGTTTGCCTAATGATGATGAAAAGGACAAAAAAAATCCCAAAAAGGATTTTTCATGTCCGGACTGAAGATCTCAAAGCTTTTTTTAAAAAAAATAAACAAAGAAAAAACAAAAAAAAGGCCGTTCTGGAGTAAAAAAATGGTCGTTTAGACCGTCCGGCCCAAATGGGCATTCTGTTTTGACACCTCAAATGGTTGTTTGCTCAAAATAGGCATTTTGCCCCTTGAAATGGTCGTTTTGGCCACCCTAAAATGCATGTTTTATGCTCTGGGATCCATCCATAAAAACCAATTGGGTCATTTTAAGCCAAGGTTGGTCAATTTAGGGAGAGAGAAAATATTTTAGAGAGAGAAACTGCATAAAAAAACAAAATACTCTTCCAAACTCC
>CANXYI010401925.1:0-10579 GCA_948208565.1 Hura crepitans | reverse complement strand
AATTACATATGACATGGAAGAAAAGCTGCAAGAAAATAAGGATTTCTTCTAGAGGAAGAGGCAATTCACTCTAAGATAGTACAATGTAGTGTTAGGGGATGGTAAAAAGAGGAGAGAGGGTCAATCATAGACATAGTCTTAGCCTAGGTCCTAATATCAGATAGGGTATTAGGGTCAGAGACAAGCACAGACCTAGAGGTATGAACAAGCTTCTACCAGTAGACCTCGATTGCCTCCTCAGGCTAATAGTGCTTCTAGTATAAGGGGTAATAGGAATGAACCTTTGACTTGTAATGCTTGTCAAAAGAAACACTAGGGCATAGTGTAGAATTGCTAGAAAAGGAGAGTGTTACCATTGTGGTTCTAAAGATAATTTCATAAGAGAGTATCCTCAAAGACAATCATAAGGTGCTCAAACATAGGCATTTAATGTTGTACCTTAGAATAGGTAGTTAGAGTCTAAACATGTTGATGTAAAAATTAGAGTTAGCAATCCTATACGACAGTGTGTGATTATGAATAAGGTACATAGGCAATGCCCTCTGGTGATTCAGAGGTATAAATTTTTTGCTGATTTGATTGATTTGCCTTTCAATGAGTTTGATGTGATTGTAGGGATGGATTGGCTGACTAAGCATCAAGCCCTGATTAATTATAGACATAAGAAGTTGACCCTCCAGATTGTAAAGGGATAGATAGTGACAGTGGATGGTGAGAGAAGTCTTTTGAATCATCTTATCTCTATTGCTAAAGCACAGAAACTTCTCTACAAGGGGTCTGAGGCATATTTAGCCTATGTTATTCATCTAAATGCTTCTAACTCTGATTTAGCACATATTCCAATTGTTTTTGAGTTTCTTAATGTATTCCCTGATGACCTATCAAGCTTACCACCTCAAAGGGAACTAGATTTTTAAATTGAGGTGTATCTTAGTACTGCTCCAATATTTATTACTCCTTACTGAATGGCACCTGCTGAACTAATGGAACTGAAGGTAAAGCTATAAGACCTATTAGATAAGGGTTTTACTAAACCCAATATATCTCCTTAAGGAGCACTTGTCCTATTTGTAAGGAAGAAAAATGGGCCACTCAAGTTAGGTATTAATTACAGGCAGCTGAACAGGATGACTATGAAAAATAAGTATCCATTGCCCAAGATAGATAATCTCTTTGAGTTGTTGAGTGGTATGGGTGTATTTTTTAAGATCAATCTAAGATTTGGATACCACTAACTGAGAATTACAGAAGTTGAAATTCCTAAAAATGCCTTCAGAACCTGATACGGGCACTGTGAGTTCTTGGTAATGCCATTTGGTCTTACTAATACACTAGCATCTTTTTATGGATCTCTTAAATAGAGTTTTTTAGCTTTATCTAGATCAGTTTATGGTGGTGTTCATAGATGATATCATGGTGTACTTTAGAGGCTGAGAAGAGCATGGATAGTATCTTAGGGTTATGTTACAGATCCTAATAGAGAGATAGTTGAATGCCAAGTATAGTAAGTGTGAGTTCAGGCTGAGTGAAGTTACTTTTATAGGTTAAATAGTTTCAGCGAAGGGAATTAGAGTTAATCCCTATAAAGTAATGGCAGTGCTAGAATAGGAACCACTTAGGAATGTAACTGAAGTGAGAAGTTTTCTAGGTTTAGGTAGGAATTATAGGAGATTTGTAAATGGATTCTCCATCATTGCCATTCCTTTGACCAGACTAATTAGAAAGAATATGAGATTCGAGTGGCATGATAAGTGTCAGGCTAGTTTTAAGCAATTAAAGAAGATGTTGACAGAAGCTCCTATCCTAATTCAACTTGAACAGGGTAAGGATTTTATAGTATACAATGATATTTTCACTAAATGGCTTGGGATGTGTGCTAATGCAAGATGGGAAGGTAGTAGAGTATGCTTGAAGATAGTTGAGGCCACATGAGAGGAATTATCCTACTTATGACTTAGGGCTAGCTGCCATTATGTTTGCTTTAAAAATATGAAGGCATTATCTGTATAGAGAAAAATGCTACATATATACAGATCATAAAAGTCTGAAATGCCTCTTTACTCTAAAAGAACTAAACTTGAGATAGAGAAGGTGGTTAGAACTGATAAAGGACTACGACTGTGTGATTGTTTACGACCTAGGGAAAGCGGTGGCAAATGCTTTAAGTAGGAAGTTTATGATGACTCTAAAAGCTATGAATGTCAAGCTGAAGTACACATTAGAAGATGTTGTATTGGTTGAATTATATGTGAAGCTAGATTTTAGATAGCAGATTAAGGCAAATCAGATGAACAGTTAGTTCAGATGGCAAGCAAAGATAAAGAGAGGAAGGACACAGGGTTTAACTTAATAGGAGATGGGTGTCTGTATTATCAAAAAAGGTTATGTGTACCTAGTATAGATGACCTGAGGTTATAGACACTAGAGGAGGCATATGGGGATCCTTATATCAACCATCTTAGGAGCACAAAAATGTATTTAAACCTAAAGTCTCATTATTGATGGCCTAGTATGGAAAGAGATGTGGTAGAGTATGTTGCAAAGTGTCTGACATGCCAACAGGTGAAAGTTGAACATCAGGTTCCTTCTGGATTGCTGCATCCTATAACAATACCATAGTGAAAATGGGAAAAGGTGACCATGGATTTTGTGATAGGTTTACCTTTGACTAGAGGTAAATGTGATGTTGCATGGGTGATTATTGATAGTTTGACAAAGACAACTCACTTTATCCCAGTTAAGATGGATTATTCCATAGAGAGGTTGGCTAGACTATATATGGATGAGATAGTCAGGTTACATGGTGTGCTAATGACTATCATTTTTTACAGAGATCCTCACTTTATTTCTAAAATTTGGTAGAAGCTGTAAGAAGCTTTAGGCACCAAATTAGCTTATAGCATAGCTTTTCATCGATAGATTGATAGACAGTCAAAGAGGGTGATATAAATACTTAAGGATATTTTGTGAGGTTGTGTTATTGAGCTTAAGTGTAATTGGGATTAGTACTTATCATTTATAGAGTTTGCCAATAATAATAGTTACCAGTCTAGCTTGGGAATGGCCCTAGATAAAGCATTGTATGGTAGATAATGCAGAACTCCCCTATGTTGTAAAGCTAGAGAAAATAATATTTTTAGTATGGATTTAATTAGAGATGCTGAGGAAAATATAAAGATAATCAGGGAACGGCTAAAAGTAGCTATGGATAGAAAGAAATTATATACTGACCTAAACTAGACAGATATTGAGTATGCAGTTTGTGAGAAAGTATTCCTAAAGGTTTCTTTATGGAGAAAGGTGCTGAGGTTCAAGAAAAAAGGGGAAATTAGGTCCTAGGTTTATCAGACACTATGAAATTACAAAAAGGGTTAGACCTCTAGAATACATATTGGCATTACCAACTGAGCTACAACAGATACACGATGATTTCCATGTTTTTATGCTCAAGAGGTATAGATCAGATCCATCACTTGTGATTCTAATGGCAGATATTAGAGTATAATTAGATTTGAGTGATAAAGAAGAACCAATTCATATTTTGGCTTGAGAAGTGATGCAATTTTAAAATAAGTCCATACCATTGGTTAAAGTGCTATAGAGATATCATAACACAGAAGAAGCTACCTGGGAGCAAGAAGAACATATGAAAGCCCAATACCCTCACTTATTTGCTCCAAGTAACTTCGAGGATGAAATTTACTTAAGAGGGGAACAACTATAATGCGCATGTCCTGAAGCTCTATAAATAGTGCCATTTGGTTCGAGGAGTGTGCCCGAGGATGTCAGGTCATTTGCACATAAACTGAGGTAGTGACACTAGTCGTGAAACTTTAAGGATCTTTAATTTGATCAAAAAGGCAAAATTTAAAAATTTAGCAGAACCAATAATTCATTTCAAACTGTAAGCTATCTCTCTATGTAATAAAAATCTTTTGAGTTGGGAATAACTTGGGATGTGCTTGAATGGATTGAAAAATATCAGACCCTAAAGCTAAAAAATTCCATTAAGTCTATTGGTGAAAGAATTATTGAATTTTGAGGTCGTTAGCAAATTTTCATAAATTTTGAGGTTAACATGCAAATTAAGGCAATCTAAAAATTATCCTATTGAGGGAATTTGGCTGCAAAAATATATGATCATGTAGAGCAAATTAAAATATGAATTTTAAAATAAACTGTGTAATTTTTCAAGGTCCATGTGAATTTTTATGAATTTTTTAAGTTTGCAAAAAAATCAAGTTGTTTTGGGATAGCTCGAGTAGCTGTGGGACCCACCCACACCTAGACAGCAGGCCCAAGGGCCATGCCAAGTGTACATGGTGAGTGGCAAGTGGACTTTTCCACTTAAACAAAAAAGAAAATTTCACTATTACTGCCAGTAAAAATTGACTCCTTCTGCGGCCTTTATTCCTATTTTCACCATCTTTTCCACACTATTTCTAGAATTTTTTCTCACTTAAAATCAATTTGATGTCTTTAGGAGGTAGAGGAAGAAGAATCACAGCAAAAGGAGCCTCTAAGAATAAATGAAAAATCCCTAAAGTTTGCTGGTCAAAGGCCATTCCATCAAGTAGCTAATGTGAGCTCTCTTATGTTTCCTTGGGCTTTCTCTTGATTTTTCTTGCTAGAATTAGGTGTGTAAGATGATTAACATTTTTGGGATGTTTTTCTTATAGCTTTTTAAGGTGAATTAAAGCAAAAGAATGCTTAAAGAAGGGAGCAGAAGAGGACCATGGCAGGCTAGAAGTATGGATTTGAGGGGCTTGAGGTGTGGAATCCTTCTTTCTTGAGTCTAATGTAAGTGAATTCAAGTATTCACTTTATGCCCTTCCATTTTAGTAGCTTCTCTTTTGGATTAGGGGTTATTTAAGTACATGAATTAGCTTAGATAGGTAGGTTTCATTGAAAGATTGTAGTATATGGCATGATGAAATGTGAATTATATGGCTATTTAGTGAAAAGAAGTAATATTGATGTCAAACTCTTAGTAGCCAAGAGGTGTGAAAGGAGGTAAAGGCATGTTTATGGTGCTAAATGTGTGTTATGATGTTTAATGTGTGCTTATGATTGTTTTGGTGTTGGTATGCAATGGAAATTACCTACAAATTAATGAGAAAATGCATGTTGGGCATATGGTGAGTGAATGGCTGAGAGCTTCTCTCAAGCTTATGCATGTGTGTGGCTTGATGTAGTGCTCCTATGTAGTGTTTTGAAGTTGAAATATGTGCACATTAGACCTATTAAGCATGAATTGATGTTATGGCATGTAATGGGGTTGGTTAATATATATAAGTAAGGGAACTTTATGACGGCCGAGACATGTGCCATAGGTAAGCCACTTAAATTGGCATTGTAATATGCAAGTATATGTATGTTTATGTTTAAGCTATTGACACATGGGGAAATATGTGGTAACTATAATGCGAATGCTTGAATAAGGTTAGAAAGTGGTTAAACTAGAGAGCTACACTAGTGTAACTAGGCATGAAAGTGAGGGAACATGTATGTAATAAGTATGCCTAAAGTGAAATACTTATGTGAGCTATGTTGCTTAAACTATTTTAGCATGATCTTAGTTAACGTATACCCTAAAATGGCATGTAATGTAATCAAGATATTACATTGATAATGAACTTAAGTTTGGCTAGAAATAATGTATGAAAAATGGCTTCTATTTGCCTTTAAGGGCTATGGTTTGTAAATCAACAATGAACTTAAATTAAGTGCCTAAAATGGCTATTGTGGTGTGATAATTTTCATTGGCATGTATGCCTATATTTTTGGCCTTTTGAGTGGCCTAAGTATTGTTGGCTTTAGGCTTATGAGTGTATAAAATAAATAGTGAAAATTGCACTAAAAAATAAGGTGAAATGAACCTAGAAAGCCTAGTGAAAGCTTGATGCAATGACTTGTAAATGTCCTAAATGACCATTACCTGAACTAATAAAACCACTAAATAGTAAATGACATAAAATTGTGCAATAGTTATGAAATAATATCCAGCATAACATACCATAATTATTGGCAATTACACCCTTGAAAATATTTTCTAAAAATTCACTTAGTACAACTTATTTGTTGCCATACTAGACCGAGCTAAAGTTTAACTGCGCTATAAAAATTATAACTATCTGTTTTTAAGTTAATCATATTATAAAAGGTTAATTAGTAAAGACATAGGCATAAATTGAGGTTAAATGACCCATTAGTTAGACATCCACTAGATGGGTTGACCGATCAACTTACAGTTTTTGTAGTTACTATGTTGTTTGATTTTTAGTCAGGGTTGGTATAGTGGCCTAGGTCCATTTTAGACCGCTATACTAGTCAAATAGTTAGATCAGACTATGACATTCACTTGATTTTCTTGGTGCAGTGATGTAGGTCTTAGAGGGCCATTACACTAGTAGGACAAAATAGACTAGTCTACTATGTAGACTTGTTTGTGACATCTTGAATCTTCAAATAGGGCGAGTACAATGGCCAAGATCCTAGAGGACCACTATACTAGTCGGTTAAATAGCCTAGTCTACTAGGCAAACCACATCTTTTCATTCGCATATTAGGTGCTATGATGTTTTTTAAGGCCAGCGCAGCTGTCGGGGTCCAGTGCATGGATCACTACACTATTTTTACTCCTTCTAGATCTAGTGTCTGTTATTATTGTCGCTTTAGATTGGCCAGCTAAACTGAATTAAATAAACACAATATAACTTATGAGTAGCATTGAAATATAATGTAGGGGCATTTTGGTAATTTCACATGTACAATAATTATTGGCTTAATTATTAAGGATTATATATGTAATTAGTAATAATGATCCTAAAACTATAATTTACATAAGTTAAAAAGATTAATTGGGTAATTTACAAATAGAACCACCTTAGGAGTAAATTGGTAATTTTCCATGTTAGTAATCTAAGTTGTACTTTGGAATCAGAACTAGATAAGAATATGAATATACATACATGGATAAAATGTTGGATATGTTTTAAATGCTTGAATTCACCACTGAGTATATTATATACTCAACATACCTATTTCGGTGCATAGGTAATAAGAACAAGGACATAGCCTTGTAAAGCATGCAACAAAGTTTAGAGGTTGTTAAGAGGAGGTTGATAATTTATATTTGTATAGTTTTGCACTTTATGTACTTAGGTGTAGAAATGAGTGTTATGTATATAAAGGACACAGGATGTAATTGTATGAATACAAACTATGTTGTAATTAATCAATTGTTAATCCTTTTGTGAATGTATGACATATGTTTTGGTGTTTTGTGAGCCCAAGGCTCTATGTGTTTTTGTTGATTATGGCTTGAGGCCTGTGTTACGTTTTGTTAGATGATGATGATATGTTGATATCTAGGGGACTAGAAGGGTCTAAGAGATGTGAGAATTTGTCATAAAAGTGATTAACTGGTAGAAAAATTTTGGGATAGTGACTCGAGTAATAGTTATGCTGTCGAATTTTTTTAAAAAAAATCTATTTGTCTTAGAACCCCCCTGTATAGGTCTAAACTTGTTGATTTGAACCTAAATGGGCTGGAGGAACAAATAAAACTAAATTTTGAGTCAGATATGATTATATAGTATAGACTAAGTAAGAGTTAAATGAATGATTTTGGGAGAAATCTAAAGATAGGTAACTTAGCGGGAAGTGCACCACTTATTGTGTTTCTTCGAGAATCCTATAAGGGGTGTTACATTGGTGGGATACCATTAAGAAGATGAAGAACAATAGACCAAACTTGGGAGTTTTTCTTAAAAGAATTCAAAAAGAGATACATTCTAGACTCATATAAAGATGAGAAGATGCAAGAATTTTTAGATCCAAGACATGGTAGAAGAATAATATCAAAGTATGAAAAGGATTTCACTAGACTCATAAGATATCTAGAGTAGTTTATCCCTAAAGGAGAGGTGAAATGCAAGAGGTTTCTAAAATGATTGATTGTAATACTAAGAATACAAATAGCTAACTCGAGGATTACTGATTTTGTAGTATTTGTAGCATCAGCATATGATATGAAAGAAATGATACAAGAGAAGAGGCATTTCTTTTAGATGAAGAGACAATTCATTACTAGGGTCTATTTTAGTCCCAGCTGGTAATAAGAGATGAAGAGAGGCAAAGTCATTGTATTAATTAGTTTACTAGTAATAGAGGTAGACTCAATCTCAAAGGTTTAGGTAGGCTTTCACAGTTTGGCCTCAACCACCCTCACAAGCCATTAGTGGTCCAATACCAATAACTATTAGAAATGTTCCCCCGACTTATGGCCATTGCAATAGAAGACATTGGGGTCAGTGTTGGTAGACTAGAAAGGGAGAGTGTTTCACTTGTGGTGCCAAAGATCATTATTAGAGAGAGTGCCTCCAAAGACAGATATAAGGTGCCCGTACATAGGATTTTATAGTAACTCCTCAAGGTAGAGGATAGAGATAGGGCAAAGGGAATCAGCCTAGTGCTAGTTAGGGGATAAGGTCAAAAGCTCATACACTAATGAGGAAATATGCTGTTAGGGCCCATGTAAAAGCTATGGCCCTAGATGTAATCATTGGTACATTTCACTTATTTGATGTTCCAATTTTGGCATTGATAAACCTAGGATCTACACATTTTTATGTATGCACCACACAAGCACATGATAAAGGATTGAAACCTAACCATGTAAATATAGACATTCAAGTTAGTAATCCTACAGGGCAAAGTGTGACTATAAACTTGGTATATAGGCAGTACCCCTTAGTGATTCATAAGCATCTATTTCCTATTGATTTGATTGAGTTACCTTTTCATGAATTTGATGTAATCTTAGGAATTGATTGGCTATTTGAACATCGAGCTATGGTGGATTGCAAACATAAGAAGTTAACCATCTAGACTGCAGAGGGATGCCTACCTAGCATATGTCATTGACACCAATACTTCCAGTCTAAACCGAATGGATTCTAATAGTTTCCAAATTCCCTGATGTGTTTCCTGATGAGTTGTCAAGGTTGCCTCTATAGAGAGAGCTTGATTTTGAGATTGAGGTGTATCTTGGTATAATTCCTATGTCCATTATCCCCTATAGAATGGCACTTACTAAGTTGAAAGAACTGAAGGTGTAGTTACAAGATCTGCTAGATAAAGGATTTATTAAACCTAGGACTTCACCTTGGGGAGCACCTATTTTGGTTATGAAAAAGAAAGATGGGTCATTCTAGTTGTGTATTAACCATAGACAATTGAATAAAGTGATAGTGAAAAATAAATATCCTTTACCTAGAATAAATGATCTTTTTGACCAGCTGAGAGGTGCAAGTGTATTTTCCAAGATTGATTTGAGATTTGGGTATTATTAACTTAGAATTAAGGAAGTTGATATTTATAAAACTACTTTTAAGACTCAATACAAGCATTATGAGTTCTTAGTGAAGCCATTTGGACTCACTATTGCCCCAGTAGCTTTTATAGACCTAATGAATGGAGTGTTCCAACCATGCCTTGATCAGTTTGTTGTGGTATTCATTAATGACATCTTGGTATACTCTAAGACTAGCGAAGAACATGAACAACATCTCAGGGTTGTGTTACCAACTTTAAGGGAGAAATAATTATATGCCAAGCTAGGTAAATGTGAATTCTAGCTAAATGAAAAGGCTTTTCTGGGACATATAGTGTCACCTGAGGGTATTAGAGTAGATTCTAGTAATGTCATGACATTATTAGAATGGGAATCTTTGAGGAATGTGATAGAGATATAGAGTTTTTGGGTTTATCTGGGTACTATAGAAGATTTGTGAAAGGATTTTTTTATGATTATAGCACTTATGACTAGATTGATCATAAGGAATGTGAAATTTTAGTGGGGCACAAAATGTCAAAAAAGTTTTGACAAACTGAAGAAGAGAGGGATAGAAGCTCCTATCTTGATTCAACCTGAATAAGGTAAGGACTTTGTTATGTATAGTGATGCCTCACTTAATGGATTGCTTTGTGTACTGATGAAGGAAGGGAAAGTGGTAGCATATGCTTTGAGACAGTTGAAACCACATGAGAGGAACTATCTTACTCATGACTTGGAGTTAGCTGCCATTATTTTTGCTTTGAATATTTAGAGGCATTACTGTATCGTAAGAAGTGTTATATCTATACAGACCATAAAAGTCTAAAATATCTCCTGAGTCAAAGGGAGTTGAACTTGAGGCAGAGAAGGTGATTAGAATTGATTAAAGATTATGATTTTTTGATAGACTACCACCTAAGAAAAGCTAATGTGGTGACAGATGCTTTGAGTAGGAAGTTTATGGTAACCTTAAAAGCTATGAATGCTATATTGTAGTACACATGGAAGATGTTATTCTAGCTAAAATTTAGATTAAACTAGATTTTAGACAATAGATAAAAGGGACACAGGACAAGGATGAGCAACTGGCACATATTATGGGTAAAGTTAAAGAAGGGAAGGCAATAAGGTTTAAAATAAATGAAATGGATATCTATATTACCATGGCAGGTTATGTGTACCTAGTATAGATGACTTAAGGTTATAGATATTGAAGGAGGCATATAAAGCTCCTTATTC